>JABUQX010108600.1:10000-15000 GCA_015478945.1 Trachelipus rathkii | reverse complement strand
AGCTAGGCCTGAATCAAGGCAAATAAATTTACGAAATAATACATACGTCAACGCTCTATTCTGTCGACTAAAAAAACACACACAAAGCTTCAGTTACAACAATTACAATTCAACGCCACAAGACATTAAAACCGAAAACTTTATCAAGTCTTTTGCTAAAAAAAAAAAAAAAAAAAAAATTAATTAATAGCCAATATTAGTAAATAACTAACTCAACTATTTTTCTTTTGTAAAATTTAGGGATTTTTATTAATATCAAATTGACTACCAACACAGTACCCGTTATTATAACAAGTCATGATTATATTAATGATTGCAACTATCATCAGTCTTTTCATTGTAACAATTACTATATTTAACATTCGACACTAATTAACAAATTGCAAGCATTTCTATCACAATTTTTATTTATTTTATTTTTTATGATTGCATTTTATTATTATTATTATTTATTATTATTATTATTAATTATTATTTTTATTATTATTATTATTATTATTATTATTATTATTATTATTATTATTATTATTATTATTATTAATTATTAATATTATTTAATTATTATTATTATTATTATATTATTATATTATTATTATATATTTTATTATTTATTATACTTATTATTAAACATAATAGGCATTTGTGCTTAATATAATTTTGCAAATTTTTCCAAATTCCTAAAAACCTTCCTAACATTTACGTTAATTTTCTTCAGGACAATTCTTGAATAAGACAAAATTATTACCTTCTGAAACAATCCGAGCTTTCGTCCACTCACGTTGAACATTTTCAAGGATATGACTATTTTAAGAAAGAAGTCAAAATTAAAATTAAAGTAATACAATTATTGCAAATATAATAAGTATGATTAAAACTATAATTTAAAATATACGAAAAAGAAATGTGAAGTTTATAATTTAGATCGTGTAATTTTTCTTTCTTTCTTCTAAGTAAATTTCTTAAGGCAATCGGACATTTCGTTACATTTTATATTAATGTCCGGTCTATGTTTTAAAAAGGGACTGCGCCAGTCCGAGTTCAGAAAATTCGCTCTTTTTATTAAAAATTGTAAAGTAATTCACTATTTCATTGTTATGCGATTTTTTATGTTCTACCTGCATATGGTGTTGTTTCTTACTTGGTCTGTACTTGTGCTGCAACATACGCTGCCGAAGTGTATTCGTCGTATAACCAATGTAAGGGGCGTTACATTCACTTTATATCCATTGGTTATACGACGAATATACTTCGGCAGCGAATGTTGCATCACAAGTACAGACCAAGTAAGATACAACACCATATTCAGGTAGAACATAAAGAATCGCGCAACAATTAAATATTGAATTACATAATTTGAATAAAAAGATTGGTTTTCTGATCTAAGACTGTCGCAGTCTATTCTTGTAGGAAAACATAGACCGGACATTAATATAAAATATAACGAAATGTCCGATTACCTTAACATTTTTACTTAGAAGAAAGAAAGAAAAATGGCACGACGTAAATCATAAACTTTACATTTCTTTTTCGTATATTTTTAATTATAATTTTAGCTTCGTTTTCAAATTAAAGTCATATCCTTGAAAATGTCCAACGCAAGTGGAGGAAAGCTTGGATCATTTCAGAAGGTAATTATTTTGTTTTATTGAAGAATTGTCCTGAAGAAAATTGACGAAAATGCTATAAAGGTATTTAGGAATTTGGAAAATCTTGCAAATATTATTATTTTTATTATATTATTATTATTATTATTATTATTTTATTATTATTATTATTATATTATTATTATTATTATTATTATTATTATTATTAACTTGGTGTAAGAGTTAGAAAGAATGGACATTAAACAAAAATCATGAATGGTCGCATTTCGGAATCGAAACAAATATAAAAAGTAGGATTTTTTTTTTTCGTCAAGTGTTGTTGACATAATGGAAATGAATAAATAGATGAAAGAAGGCCATACTATATATATATATATATATATATATATATATATAATATTATATATATATATATATATAATATATACTTATATATATATATATATATTTATATAATAATAGATATATATATAGGATATATCTTAAACAAAGAACATATAGTGAGAAGGTAAAGAATTACTACCCTCTCCGGGATTGAACCACCGCGTGTTTCGACTGAGGCAATATTCTCGATGCTTTACCACTGAGTTTTCCCTCAACCCAAAAATGTTCTAAGAACAGTTTTAAGTAAACACGAGCTTCCCTTACATTCGACATCACCAGGTGTTCAGCGCCTGTCATATCCCGGTGGTTCTTAATCATTTGTTAGTGTTTAAATATCTGGCCATAATCGCCAGATTTTATTATTTTATTACTACTCTTATATATATAGATATATAATATTAAAATTTATGTCTAATTATATATATCATTATATATATATATATATATATAATATATATATATATATATATATCAATATATATATATATTATATAGTATATATATATAGTATATATATATATATATATATATTATATTATATATATATATATATTATATATATATATATATATATATATATATAATTATATATATATATAATTATATATATATAATTATATATATATATATATATATATATATATATATATATATATATATATATATATATTATATATATATATATTAAATATATGCATATTATCGCTATATATATATATATATATATTATATATATTACAGTTATCATGATTCCTCATGGGCAGAGCTCTATTGGAGGGGTGGGTGTAAATTTATAAAAAGAGTTAAAGATAATACTAAAACCAAAACAGTATCACACAGTCTCATATTTTACAGCTGAGCACAGACGCAAGCTTTAAAGTGAGAAGATTATATTCGGTAATCAACGCAAAATAACGTGTGCAAACACTGCACCCCTTGTGCCAAGAAGGCGTCGTAAAGATGGTGCTACACGAATGGCCATTTCCCTTGAGTACTTGCCTCTGTGGTACCTTTAGAAAAGAGATAAGGCATTTGCGTCAAGTCGCAAAGATAAAGGATCAAGTGAATCGGAAAGTACATAACAGTTTATAAGCCTTTTAGCGTTTGGTTGGACCCTTTCCAAATGACTGCTGAAACCAAAGCTCTCTTCCCCCACATGTGAGAGCAGTACTCCATACAAAGACGGATGATACCTTGTAAAATTGGAGTAACTGAGAAGAGGGAAAAAAATTCACAGTTTGAACAGAATTTCAAACTTTTGTGAGGCCACTATAACAACCGTTGTGATATGAAGTCTTCATGATATTTTTTGTTTGTGTTAAGATCAGGTATTTTTATGTTGTCAACAGAAGAAACGGGAGAACCTTCGAAGGAAACAGAAAAGTTAGGAAATGTCTTTGAGCCTTGAGAGGGAGATTTGTGGCACTTGAGTTTTTAATTTAAAATTGAAATTCACAAGGTTGAGACAATCCCACTGGGAAATTCTATTCAGATAAGCAAGTATAGAATCGGAAAGATTAAGACGAGAAAAAACTCTTGAATAGAAAAGAAGGAGAAGATTTCAAATTAATAAAAGAATTTAGTGTCGAGTCATCAGTCTATGAATGGATGGAGTTAGATGAGCAGCTAAGAAGAAAAGAGTAGGAGATAAGACAGAACCCTGACGAGTGAGGAACACCAGTAGCTTGGAAAGTAGCGACGCATGGTATATATATATATATATATATATATAATATATATATATATATATATATATATATATATAATATATATATATATATATATATATATATATATATATATATATATATTTTTTGGTAAGAACTAGAATGCCAATGGTTAATTTAAATTTGAGAAAGTCAAGTTTTGTGTGGTTGTAGCATATGGGCCATCTGACTGTGATGTTCAGGAAAGTGAGACTCTCTGGGACAATCTGAACGTTGTTTTGGACGGGGTGAGCTGGGAAATAAGAATTCATATTCATTGTGTTGGAAGGCTTGAGTGATTGGATGGTATAATAGGTGCCTGTGGGGTGGAGGTAGAAAATTAGAATGGCAGGAAGGTAATGATTTCTGTGAAGAGAGTGAAGAGACATGTGTGTAAGTAATACATTTTTCAAACATAAGACTATCCATAAGGATACGAGAGTTGGTGTAGGTATAGATGGTTTCGAAATGAAAAGTAAGTTTGATTTTGTGTTGGTGAAGAGGGAGATGTTGAAGTATGTAATGGATGTTAAATCAGTGAGGGGAGTTGGGGAAGGAAATATCAGATTATTATGTTGTTCTATGCAAAATTAAGTTAGCGTGAGTATGGGTGAAGATGAAATAAAAAAGGAAGAAAGTGGGGAGAATTAGGAGAGAGAAGTTAAATGAACAGAGCTGTAAGGAAATAAAATAAAACATGTGTGAATAAAGAAGAGCAGAGAGCCAAAGACCGTTGGACCGACCATTCAAGATTTTGATTTGTGGAAAAGATCGTTTGAAGAATCTTGGCAGTAGAACAAACTCATAGAATTTCTCAGGTGAATTACATAGGGAGTGGTGACGATGTTTGTGGTTGGTTAGTAGCCTCTCTCTCTCTCTCTCTCTCTCTCTCTCTCTCTCTCTCTCTCTCTCTCTCTCTCTCTCTCTCTCTCTTCTCTCTTCTCTCTTTCTCTTCTTCTCTCTCTCTCCTCTCTCTTCTCTCTCTCTCTCTCTCTCTCTCTCTCCTCTCTCTCTCGCTCTCTTCTCTCATCATCTCTCTCCTCTCTCTCTCTCTCTCTCCTCTCTCTCCTCTCTCTCTCTCTCTCTCTCTCTCTCTCTCTCCTCTCTCGCTCTCTCTCTATTCTCATCCTTCACTATCTCTTCTCTGTTCTCTTCTCTCTCTCTCTCTCTCTCTCTCTCTCTCTTTCTTTCTTTCTTTCTTTCTTTCTTTTTTTTTTTTTTTTTTTCTTTTTTTTTTTTTTTCTTTCTTTCTTTCTTGCTTTCTTTCTTTCTTTTTCTTTCTTTTTTCTTTCTTTCTTGCTTTCTT
>JABUQX010108599.1:22500-26147 GCA_015478945.1 Trachelipus rathkii | reverse complement strand
TAAAATTTGGTTAAAAAAACTTGCATTATGTACAAGCAGCTTAAGAAAATATATAATTCACACCAAATCTAGTTTCAACATTCAATGTTACTCACTCCTAGGATGTTATTAATTATGCAACGCCCTCTCAATTTTCATGAAACTTATTTGAAATGAGCTGCAAAGAAGAAAGATCGTAAAAAAATGGAAAAATGTGAAAAAAAGTTTAAAAGTCGACCAATGACGTTGACGTTGGAAAACGTTATGAAAATTCCCTAATTTCATATTTGTAGGAAAAATATATTTTAAGATATAAATGAATAACACACGTCTACAAGAGGGCGGAGCCCCTATACCCCGACCAGTGAATGGCAGTAAAATGACAAAATCTTTAACGCCATAAGCCTATAAAAACGCATCCTACTGTCTTACAACTTTAAAACTAATTTGATTATAAATATGAAATTTTATCCCTTATAACTTTTCCAGTGTTATTTCCAGGATTTTTTTAAAACGTTTTACATTCTTAACGGGCCATTTCAACCATTTCATGTTACGTTGCCGTTTAACAACTTACTCGCGCGCAGGCTGCATGAAAACCGGCTGAGATTGGTGTTATTGACAAGAACCTTCATAGACAAATATAAATATTAAATTTGGAGCCTTCATAACTTTTTTCATTGTCATTTCTAGCGTTTTTTTCACATTTTTCGCTATATACAGTTCTTTCCAAAATTTCATATAAGTTTTATGAAAATAGAGAGGATTTGCTTATAATTAATATTAATCAAATCCTATTCTTTTAAATATAGATACAAAATTGCTTCTTAAAAGCGCTTGCGCTTGTGTTGGTAAAAAAAAACTCAAACTTAAGGTTCTTTATAGTTTTCATTAAAAAATTCCCTTATATATATATATATATATATATATATATATATATATATATATATATATATATATATATATATATATATATATATATATATATATATATATATAAAATCAAATCTTAAAGTACGGATTTATAGATGTCTTAATGAAATTATATATTAGCAGTTATGTGTATATATATTTCATATATTGTTGTGTATATATATATATATATTATTATTATTATTATTATTATTACATATATATTATATATTATATTATTATATTACATATATATATTATATATATATATATTATAATTCTTATATATATATATATATATTATATATATATATATATATATATATATTATTATTATATAGTTATATATATATTATATTATATATTATTATTATTATATATATATATATTATTATATATTATATATATATATTATATATATATATAATCTTTATATATAGAGAGCATATATATATATACATATATTGGCTATGTATACATATATATTATATATATAGATATATATATATATATATATATATATATATATATATTCGGATGGGCAAAGGAGAGAGATCTACCAAATTCTATCGGAGTTGGGGAAAATCCGGAAATCAGAGTGAAATTAAAGGCCGACATACTCCGATCCATGGCTATTGAAGGTGTGCAAGTCAAATGAATACGTTTAAGATTGAGCATATCGGCTAAGTCTGGGGTCAGCGAGATGAACAGAGAAAGGATTGAGACTGCGTAGAAAGAAGAGTAGTATGAACTTCCAAAGGAAGAGGGATATGAATGGAGAGTTCAGAAGAGCAGTATCCATTGTATTAGCGATATTATAAGGAGAGAGAGAGAGAGAGAGAGAGAGAGAGAGAGAGAGAGAGAGAGAGAGAGAGAGAGAGAGAGAGAGAGAGAGTTGAGAAGAGCTGTATCCATTGTATTGGAGAGAGTTAGTGAGAGTGGGAAAGTTAATTCAAGAGACATAGATTCCGCCTTTTCAAGGGGGAGCTGTGTGAGAGGAACATCTCCAGATGTGCGAAGCATACTCCATACAAGTGAATTACACCCCTATAAAGACCAAGCAATTTGTGTGACGTGAAGAAATTCTGAAGGTGCCTCAGAACACGAAACCTCTTAGAAGGTCGTTTAGAAAGAGAGATTATGTCATTCGGGGGACTAGCCAATATGGTCGACAGGAAAATGGGTCGACAAGAAAAAGGGTCGACACAGTATCAAAAAAATTTCCTGTACAACCCGCCGCAGGCGTTAGGTTGGCCGGGTTAGTTAGGTTAGGTTGCTAGGTAGGTTAGGTTGTGTTAGGTGAGGTTAGGTTAGGTTAGGTTAGATTAGGTGAAGTTAGGTTAAGTTAGGTAGGTTTGGTTAGGTTAGGTTACGATGTAGAGAGCAGTATAAGTTAAGTTAGTATAGTTAAGTTAAGTTTTGTTGGATTCGTTAGTGAAACTCTAGATAACCAGATTTTTTTTTTGGCAAATGTGGACCATTTGGGTATAGGTCCTGTGATTCTTTTAAGAATAATCAAAAGAGATAGAAATATCGACAATATTAAGGACAGACGAAGGTTTGAGTTGTGTGTGTGTGTTTCAAAGAAGATTTGACAGCTGTGTGAAAACTAACTAACAATTTGCAATAAGTGCCTCCTGTATAGAAATGTAACTCTTACTGGTACACAATCTCACTAAATATCAAAACTTTCCTTGAAGGTCTCTTGGGTTTAGCTTTACTATTATATAATGTCTTATATATATATATATATATATATATATATTATATATATATATATGAAGTTACAGCATATATATATATATATATATATGAGTGAGAAAGAAAGGAATATTGTTGCTATATATATACTATATATATATATATATATATATATATATATGTATATTATTATTAGGATATATATATACATAGTGGTTAATATATATGTTAGAGTTATATATATATAAAAAGGTTGTTATTGGCTATTATTATACATATATATATATATATATAAATATATATATATATATAAATATATATATATATATATATATATATATATATATATATATATATATAAAAAGATAAATATATATATATATATATATATATATATATATATATATATATATATATATATATATATATATATATATATATATATATATATATATATATATATATATGTACACTACACCGCCAGAAAATCATTCTCATAATAGAATTTTTTTTCTCGAATTTAAGATACTGATCTCGTATTAAAGTGATTTAAGAGATCAATTTTTTTTTATTATTGCTATTCAAAATTAGCATCTTTTATTCTATTTAATATAATTTGCATTCATTCAGGGATGTAACATAGTCTAGGCAAGTTATTTAAGAAGACACCACCCCGCAGGAATTTCCTCTTATAAATAGGAAATACCCTTTTGATAGCTCACGATACATTTATTTTAAAGTGCGAATTAAAAAAATTGCTTTTTCTTATACCTTTTTTAATATTATAAGAAGCAAACGTGGCAGGAAGCGTTGGTTGGGATAGCGTTATGTTTCAGGTTCTAAAACATTATTAATAGGATTGGATGGAGTTTGTCTTTGGAAAAGTGTTGGAGGGAATTCCATGACGGCTTTGGATCTTTTGACAAATTTTATAAAGAATGATTGATTGTTGATTATCATAAATGAGAGTAGCAATGAAAGTTGGATTTTGATTAGTATATGCATTAGTGTTGAGCCGGTTCTTTGAAGACTCCAAACACCTAACCCAATGCTAC
>JABUQX010108599.1:0-17500 GCA_015478945.1 Trachelipus rathkii | reverse complement strand
GAGAAGAAATGCATAGAATGCAAAACAGAGCAGAAGAAGAAAGAAGGAGATGAAGGAGAAGAATGAGGGAAGGAGATGAAGTCGGATTCGCTTCGTAGTCCAGGACCCCCGGAGGGGGTCCCTAGTGAAAAAAAAGAAAGAAAAAAAAAGAAGAATGCATAAATGCAAAACAGAGGAGAAGAAGAAAGAAAGCAATGAGAAGAAAGGATGAAGGAGAGGAAGAAAGAAGAAGAATTGAGAATGAGAGAGTCTGAGGAATGATTTCAGAGTCGGGTACGACACCTGCTGGAAGCCGTGCGGTGCTTAGTTAAGAAAACATCGTCTTAATAATACAAGACATACTGTTTACATACGATTCTTTCTAAGAGTACATATCGTTCAATTTGCATTGCATCATGCCAGAGATAACCTTTATTTCTAAAACGTTGAAGCTAACATTTTATCATTTCAAATTCATTTCTTTTTATAAACGTTAACAATATGATTTTTTTTCAGGTGAGACATGTATAACTGTTACATTTTTTATAAGTTCTTATTTTACATTATACTTTGTGTTTAACTTAATTATATTGTTTTATTTATTTTTTATTTTAATTAAAAAAAAAAAAATTTTTCAACTTATTTTATTTAATTTTATTTTTTAATTTTTCCTAAATTCTTAGGATCACTTTCAACTTATTTTTTTTTTGGAAGTTTACTTTTGCAGTTATACTATTAATTTTTTTATTTAATTTTTAATTATTTAATTTATTTTAATTTTCTAACTTTATTTTTATTTAAATTTTTATTTATTTTTATATTTTTGTTATATAATTTTTTTTATTATCAGTTCATTGCATGTATACTGTGTTTAACTTATTTTAATTTTTCTTTTTATTTTCATTTTTTCCTTCTTTATATTTTATAAGTTTATTTACATTTATACTTTGTGTTTAATTTTTTTTTAATTTTTTTTTTTATTTAAAATTTTTTATTTTTAACTTTTTTTTTTATTTTTTCTTTTTCATTTTTACCTTCTTTAACACGTAATTGTTGTTAAATTTTTTTTCATACTTTTCTAGCAGAACTTGGCAAAAATTTATCGTTATTTAATAACCTAAGTCTTTCAGCCACTAAATCACCACCATCCACCCACCCTCGTGACCAGTTGCCCACCTTATCTATGATCTATTGATCTATTGCATTAAGTCCAAAATTTTTTTGCTAAAATTGTCATGTTTTACGATACCCTAAATCACTAAATCAAACCACCATCCTACCCTCCCCACCCGGACAGTTGATTAATCTATTTGATCTATTGATCTATTGATCATTGATCTATTGATCTATTGATCTATATGATCTAGGTCAAAATTTTTACTAAAATTGTCATGTTTTACATTAACCCTAATATCAGTAAATCAGTAAATCATGCCACCCAACCTACCCTCCTGCCCAGTTATGATCTATTAATCTAGTGATCTATTGATCTATTGATCTATTGATCTATGTATTAAGTCAAAGTTTTTACTAAAATTGAAACGTTTTACATACCTTAAACAGGTAAATCAGTAAATCAAATACCATCCTCCACCATTCCTGCTTCTAATCCTTGATCTTATTGATCTATATGATCTATCTGATCAAGTCAACATTTCGAATATCACTTTTCTGTGTTCATAAACAAATAACATAAAAATCAAGTTCTTTTAACAAGATCAATTAACGAATATATGTTGACGTAAACAAAGTTTCACATTAATAAAGCTTCTTACTATTAGCTAATCATATGAACTATAATATAAACCCCCAAGACAAAATCTTAAAAGGTGCCCAAACATCTTAAAAACAGGAAAAACTGTTAACGTTAACACAAAAGTTCACAATTAACAACAGTAAAGTAACGAACATAACATCCAAAAACGTAACTTAATCACACTTTGTCAAGCATGTCTCATTAACATTGTCACACACACACACACACACACATCAACACACACACACAACACACACACACAACACAAACACACACAAACATATATTGCTAACGCCCACCCCCCCCCCCCCCCCCCCCCCCTCCCTTACAAAAGTTTCACATTAATAAGCTAACATAGCACTCACCTAATTCAAAAATACACCTTTTTCTAACAATATCACTGTATATTTTACTTAAACATAGTAAACATTTAACAAAAATTACCACAACCATGATGTAATTATCATACTGATCATTGATATATGACTCTTAACGTAACCAAAGTCTTCACATATAAAGATATTGCATCATCTGAAACAGAAAATATGTCAGCGACAAACCTGACCACACCATTAAACATGCAATAAAAGCAGAACATTAACAAATTCCTCACTTAACACAGTAAGTAACTAACATTACATCCAAAACGTACTAGGAACACTTTTCTTAAAATCCTATCCCCTAACTATCAACTAAGCAATAAAGACATACACAGCCACGCACAACACTCACCACACACACACACACACACGACACACTACACACACACACACACACAACACACAACATACACACACACAACACAAACACACACACACACACACACACACAACACACTACACACACACACACACACACCACCAACACACCAACCCTTAAATCGCTATATAAATGTAAAATAAGTTAGAAAATTAATAAAATTAAAAAAAATAAAAAATAAAAATAAAAAAAAAAAAAATGAACGCAAATTATAAATGGAAAATAAATGCTAACCGAAAAAAAATAAAGCTAAAAAATAATTTAAATAAACAAAAAAGAAATAAAAAAAAAAATAAAAATGAAAAAAAACAAAATAAAAAATAACAAATAAAAAAAAAAAATAAAAAACTAAAGTTAGAAAAGCAATAAATTATAAATAAAAATAAAAAAATAAAAATTAAAATAATAAAATTAAACACAAAAGTATAAATGTAAAATAAAAAACTTATAGAAAAAATAGTTAGAAAAATAGATGTTCAACTTAGTGAAAAAAAAATATATTAGCTAACGTTTATTAAAAAGAAAATGAGATTTGAAAATATAAATGTAGTCTTCAACATTTATAGAAAAAAACGGTTTATCTTTCCAAGATGCAATGCAATTGACGATATGAACATGTTAGAACAGAATCAGAGTATAAAATTGTTTATAAAAACTTAAAATAAATGACACACTCACACATTACACACACACACACATACACACACACCATACACACACACACACTACACAGCTTTGATGTCATTTCTGGGTGATCCCCCTCTCAAGATTCACACCTTTCAAGGGGCGCATCACCCTGGTCTCTCCACGAAGTAATGTTTGCTTTAGATTATTCTTGTTAAGGAAACTGTTTTATTCGTACAGTTAGTACGTTATGTTAAATATTACTATGACAATGTGAAATAACACTGATTTGTCTAGCAGAAATGAGATTTTGTAATGATATTACTGTGTCTAACTACGATGAATGTGTTGAATAACGATGAGCCTAGGTTTTAAGTTTTGTTGAGTAAAGTTAGGTTTCCCAGACTTTTGCTAATGTCTACGTTATCATAGTCAAATGATGTTATTACTCCCCGAAACGAGTGAGACTTTATGAAATTAGTGTCAATAAGAATAAATCTTTGTTGAGGATACGATCCTTAATGTATAAAAAAATTGATTGCAATAAAAACAATGCTTGAAAAAGTGTGAATAAGTAACCTTTTGTATGCTGTTTAGTACTTTGCTGTTGTCAAGCTGTGGAAACTTGTTACTGTTAGCAGTTATTTCGTGCTAATTGCTATTTAGTTTGCGTTATACATATATATTTTTTATTCAGTGATGCTATGTTAGCTTTGTTAATGTGAAACTTTGTTTACGTTAGCATATATTCTATGTTGTGTGTGTGTTTATGTTGGGTTAGTGAGTGTTGCTAATTTTGTGTTGTGTATGTGTGTTTGTGATGGTTGCGTGTTTCTATTGTGCTGGTGTCTATGTGTGAGCTGTTCATTTATTGCTTAGTTTATTACACTACGCTCACATAAACTGATCTTTCTAACAGACATATCGTCAATTGCATGCTCTTGCAAAGATAACTCGTTTTCTAAAGTATTGCAGACATACCATTGTATTTTTAAAAATTCCATTTTCTTTTATAAACGGAGTATATAATTTTTTCCTAATTAAAATGCATCTTTGTGTTACTATTTTTTTATAAGTTTATTTTAGGAATTATACTTTGTGTTTAATTTATTTTTTAATTTTTATATATTTTAAATTATTTCATCTTATTTTTTAGTTTTTATTTTATTGTATTTTTTATTTGTATTTTCATTTTTTATTCTTTTAATTTTTTTTTATTTTTATTTTTTTTTAAAATTTATTTTCAATCAATTTATTTTCTAATGGTAAGTTTTGATTTTAGCAATTTATAAGTATTTTGTCTTGTAATATTTTTTTTTTTTTATTTTTAATTTTTAATTTTTTTAATTTTAATTTTCTAACTTTACTTTACATTTCCTACTTTGTTTAATTGTTGTTGTGTTGGGTGTGCTGTTTGGTGTGTGTTGATGTGGTGGTGTTGTGTTGTGTGTGGTGTGCTGTGTGTGCGTGACCGTAGTATGTGATGTCATTTATTCTTAGTGAATGAGTTAGAGATACTTTTGAAAAAAAAAAAGTGTGACTAGGTTTCGTTCTTGCAACGGTAGTTACTCTACTGTTGTTAAGTGAGGAACTTTATAATGTTGACTGCTCTATATTTGGGTTAAAAAAAAGGGTTTTTGGATGTGTCAGTGCCGCAACAATAGGTCTATTTGATCCCTGTTAGGATATATGTTAGTGTATGCTTGGATTACGTTTAGATATATTCATGCACGTAAGGAAACGGAACTGGTTTGGTAAACATTTTGAAATTTACAACGTTAATCTAGACACATCAACAACAGTTTAAGAAAATGTGTATTTTTAATTCAGTGATGCTATGTTAGCTTTATTAATGTGAAAACTTTGTTACGTAGCATATATTTCCTAGTGTGTTTTCTTTTCTTGGTTTGGTATTGTTTGTGTGTGTGTGTTGTGTGTGGGTGTGTGTGGGTGTGTGGTGTGTGTGAACAATGTTAGAGACATGCTTGACAAAAGTGTGAATAAGTTACGTGTTTTGGATTATTATGTTAGCTTACTTTATGGTGTAAGGTGTGGAACTTTGTTACAACGTAACAGTTATTCTGTTTCAAAGATGTGCTAGTTTTTTTCTTCGGTATATTCATAGTTCAGATTGATTATAAGTTAAGCTTTTATTAATTTTGAAAACTTTGTTTACGTCCAACATATATTGATTGGTCTTTGTATAAAGAACTTGATTTTATGATATGTTACCCAAAAATGATACTCGAAATGTGACTTGAATCAATTAGATCAAAGCATCAACAGATCAAGCTATTAACAGGAATGCGAAGGAGGAGGAGTATGTAGTTTTGATTTACCTGATTTACTGATTTTAGGTACTGTAAAACGTTACAATTTTAGTAAAAATTTGACTAAAATCAATGACCTTAATCAATAGATCAATAAAGCATACACTGGACAGGAAGGATAGGTTGAGGTGGCTTGACTTTACGTAAATTTACTTATTAGGTTATGTAAACATGACAATCTTTAGTAAAAATTATCTTAACAAAGCATCAATACATCAATAGATCAATAGACAATAAGATTACAACTGTCAGGAGGTGGGTGGATGTGTTTGATTTAGTGATTATGATTTAGGCCTTCTAGGATGTATAAATACATGACAATTCTTAGTAAAAATTTCGACTTAATCAATGCTAATAGATCAATAGATTCACCTAACTGGTCAGGAGGTGGGTGATGGGTGCGTTTGATTTAGTACTTACTAAAATTAGGCATGTAAAAAATGTAATGTAACTTTTAGCATTTAAAATTTAAAAAAAAACAAAAAACACCAAAAGTTTTAAGAAATAAAATTGATAGAAATAAAAAAAAAAAAAAAATTTTAAAAATAAAAAAAAATTTTACAAATTAAAAAAAAAAATAAAATAAAATTAAACACAAATATAAATGTAAAAATAAAAAAAATTATAAAAATAAAGCTTGAAAAAATTAAAAAATAAAAGCTAAGAATAATTCAATAAAGTTAAGTTTTAAATAAAAATCATTCTCAAAATAAAACTTATATAAAATAAAACAAATTAAACCACAAGTATAAATCTAAATAAGAAACGAAAAAAACAATAATAAGTTAAAAAATTAAAAAAATTAAAAATTAAATAAATCAAAAATAAAAAAATTTAACATATAAAAATTGTAGCTCCTGTACACTTACTCAAAAAAAAAAAAATAAAGCTAGAAAAGTAAATTTAAATATAAAAAATCATGAAAAATAAAAAATATATAAAAAAAATAATAAAAAATAAGTTAGAAAAATATATATTAGAAAATAAAAAATAAAAAATAAAAATTCAAATAATAAAGCTAAACACAAAATTAACATGGAAAATTTTGCTTTATCAGATTAGGAAACATATATGTGCATGTTTCAAACTTAGGAAAAATTTATATGTAGTTAAAACGTTTATAAAGAAAATGAATTTGAAAATATAAATGATAGTCTTCAACGTTTAGAAAATAAAGGTTATCTCTGCATGATGCAATGCAATTGCACTATATGTACATTGTGATAAGCGTAGTCATATGTAAACAGTAATGATTCTTTGTATTATTAAACTGAGCTGTTTATTAACTAAGCACCTCCGCACCGGCTCCAGCACCGTGTCTTCGGTACCGACTCTGAATCCTCCTCAAGACTCCTCCTCATTCCTCATTCTTCTTCCTTCGTTCTTCCTCCTCCCTTCCTCCTTCTCTTTTCCATCCTTCTTCTTCTTCTTCCTACTCCTCCTCCTTCTATGCATTTCTGCTCTTTTTCTTTTCTTTTTCTTTTTTTTTTTCAATAGGGACCCCCCTCAAGGGGGTCCTCAAATCCAACTCTGAATCCTTCTCACCCTCCTCCTCATTCTTCTTCCTTCATCCTCCTCCTTCCTTTCTTCTTCTTGCTTGCTTTCATTCATGCATTTTCTCCTCTTTTTTCAGAAGGGACCCCCCTCGGTGGGCCCCTGGACGCTGCAAGCCGATCAATCCATCTCCTCTCGACTCCGACTCCTCAACCCCATCCTCCAAATTCAGTCTTCTACGATCATTTTTAATTTTTTGTGGAGCCGCATCCCCCCTTCCAGGGACGTAATCTGTCTCCACGTATGCAATTACGTCATCATATAACTCACATCCAAATTTAGCGATACGGTAAGCCTAACATGGTTTTCAGGACGAATTTGACCTTTGACGCTAAGGGGGCAACACCCCCTTAGGACCTACGTCACAAAACTCCGTCTGTTGATCAAGTATCACATACATAATTATATTCCAAGTTTTGCAAGCGATAACCTAGTCCTTCATATCGAAAGGGTGGTCTCGCTCAAAGTGCTGCATCACTACTGCGATTAAAGCGAACTGTTTAAATTATTTATTATTTTCTTTCGATATATTTGTTTAATGTTAAAAACCAACCAGAGCACGTAGAATGACGATTTAAACATCGATTAGGGTAATCGATCACGATAAAACGATTGGAACCATCAAAAATGACTATCGGTCATTAAACTTCTAGAACAAAAGCCCCCTTTGGGGGCTCCGCCCCACTTCTGGGGCTAAATTCCTTGAGTTCAGGCTCAAAACTTCGAAGTCGGTCTTCCAGACCTTTAAATTCGGTCTCATCGACCTTGAAACCCTAGGTTTGACTATCAAACGTCAAAATCTGATGAAATGATGGAAATTTCAAAGTCAGCTGCCGACATGACTGGAATTTTCCGAAAACCTTCCAAAATGGTTTTCAAATCTTTGCCTTCGACGTTGCAGGGCTGCCATGGGAAAAATCCCAAAATTCCTCCGGTAGTTGGACTCTTGACCTGAATTATGAAACAAAGCCGTAAAAAGTGCCAAAAGTTGCCCAATAAAAAAATGACAAATTTAGCGGATTAGGGCGCCAGATTTAAAATCTGGCTTCCGTTACTTTTCCGTGTCAAAACGTTAAAAAAAAAGTAGCCAATATTAGTAAAAAAATGGCTAAAATTAGGTAAAAAAGTACCAAAAAAAAAGCGCAAAAGTAACGGATTAGCGGACCTCCTGCCATTCCCTCCCTATACTATAAATATAATATATATATGTATAATATATATAATATATGATATATAATATATATATACTATATTATTATATAATATATATATATATATATAATATATATATCATATATTTATATATATATATTATATAAATTATATATATATATATAGATATTCATATTATATATATATATATATATATTAAATTATATTAATATATAATAATAATAATATATATATCATATACTATATATACTATATATTAATTATATATATTATACTATATAATACACAATTCTTCCGACCAGTTACAGACGTATATCTAATAGATATATATATATAATATATAATACCTATAACTATATATATATGATATATATATATATATAATAAATATATATATATATATATACTATATATATCATATACTATATATACTATATATATACCAGAAATATATATAAATATATATAATAATTTTTTTCCTACCAGTTACAGACGATATATATATATATATAATATAAACTATATATATACTTATAATTTATATATTATATATTATATATATATACTATATATAATATACTATAAATAACTATATATAATATATATATATATAATACTATATCATATATATATATATAAACACATTAAAATATAACATTAAAATAGTCTTCTGTGCAAAAATCCATGTGCGAAATTATAAGCGCACATTTAATGTATTTGAAAAATAGAAAATTTGCCGAGAGAAGCGACTAAAAACCTTGAACGAACGGAATTTAGGAGTTCAAATTTTTAGCGCCACAGAAAAGCTTCCCATTTTGATACGGTACTACGTATAAAAAGTAAGCTAATGTTAGAGCATTTATTTTTTTAATATTTTATTTGAATAATTGTGTAAAAAACTATCTTCATTTGAACAGATATTCCTTTATATTAAGTAGTTAAAAAAAACTAATTAGGCGTTTCTGTAGGGTGTGCGGCGTACACCACACCTATGAGGAAACACCCTGATATAAATATAATATATATATATATATATATATATATATATATAATAATATACATATATCATATATATACTAATATATATATATAATATATATTATAAATATATATATAATATTATATATATATTATTATATATATATTATATAAATATATAATAACTATATATATATAAATATATATATATATTAGAGGTAGAGGGCCAATTGACCCGAAAGAACCCACCCCGAAAACGAAAACCCACCTACCTGACGACCTACCTACCTCTTTTTTGACCGTACCTTTTTTTGGAGCTCGAAATTTTTTAACCTGACCTTGACCTTTTTGGCCTTGACATTTTTTTTCGACAAACCCTTTGGTCTTCCATGGGTTTGGCCCACGGTATTTTTGGCACCCCTAATTTTTTGGCAGCCCTAATTTTGCAACCCCGAAGAAGGGTTGCCCAAACGGTTGCTCATCAACCGTTGTGCTATGCCCCTATTTACCCCCTAATTTTTCACACCGTGCGGTCAATTTTTGCCCACGGTAATTTTATCTCCATTAGGGCTTTAGCCCTTTTCTTGGATGTCTTAACCTGTTTGACATGCATAATTTCGACCAACCCCTTGATCTTCCATGTTTTTTGCCCACCGTAATTTTTGGCTACCCTTGGTCATCCACTGGTCAATTTGCCCACCGAATTTTTTGCTACCCTTGTGTCTTCCTATGGGCCAATTTGCCCACTATAATTTTAGGCACCCTTTGTCTTCCATGCGTCAAATTTGCCCACCCTAATTTTCGACAAACCCTTTGGTCCATGGGGCAATTTTGACCCACCCTAAATTTCGACCAACCTTGTTCTCCATGGTCACTTTTTGCACGGCAATTTTTGCACCACCCTTCAGGCTTTAGCCTCTTTTTTTGCTGTCTTTACCTTGTTGACATATATTTCGCTAACTTGCCATATACCCCATGGCAATTATTGGCCCACGTAATTTTGCATACCCTTTTAGGGGTTTAGCCCGTTTTGATGTCTTTACCTTGTCTTTTACCATATATTTCGGCACTAATCCTTAAATACCAAGGTCAATGTTTGGGCCCACGTATTTTTCACTTCCTTTGGCCTAGCCCTTTTGACTGTCTTACCTTGTTTGACCAATGATATTTCGGCCTTAAAACCTTGCCAGTTACCATGGTCAATTTGACCCACGCTAACTTTGATGGCTTGATGCCGTTCCCAATCAACCGTTACAGAAGTACGCTAGGGAGTTCTATTAGTTTCTATGAGTATTAGATGTAGTGGTCGGTGAGTCCAGCGTCAGTGCCAACGTGAGTGCCACATGCAGTGCCAATATGCCAATGAGGCCAGCTGAGTGCAAGTGATGCCACAGAGTGCCAACTGAATGCCACTTTTTCTCAAAGCCTTTTCTAGCCTCCCTGAGCCCGAATAGCCCAATATGGTGCTGCTCCAAAATCCCCTAGGTCGTATAAGTTAGGAGATTATACGATTGGTGTATATTACCACACCCAGCTTAGATGCTTGCCTACTATGAGCTAGTCTTTTTCTAACATTATACACACTATGACACTTATAACGCTTACACTCTCCATAGACACTTACATAAAACCATATACACTTACACTCCACACCCACACACAATCAACTTACGTTTACACTCACACACCGATATTTTGAAGCGTCAACTTATGCCTACAACTTTATACCCCAGCATAAAGCCTCAGCATTAGCCCCAACTTGATCTCCATCAAAATGCCTCAGCATGAGCCTCAACTTGAAGGTTTCATCTTGATTGACGTCATCTTTTGATCCGTCATATCTTTGAGCACCATCTATATTGATGATTCATCTTTGATGAAATCATCTTGAGGCTCATTTCACCCTACATCAAGAACAGAGTTAATTATTAATGCGTTCAACTATTTAAGCTGATCACAACGCAAGCATACATCTCTCATCGTATAGGTCCCACTACCCCGCACCCGCAGGTGCGACCGCCTGCGTCCCGCTCCCGCGTGCACCCAGTCGCCAATGTCCGCACCGTGATCCGCCGCCACGCGCCCGCAGCGCCAAAACCCGCTACAAGGCCGAGTGCCTTGCATGGTCATTCGCTCTTCGTATAACATTAATATATATATAATAATATATATATATATAATATATACTATATATATATATATAATATATATAATATTATTATATATAAATAATATATATATAATATATATATATATATATATCCTATGAGTCATTCAATTTTATTTCATACCATATCAATAAAAACTATTCAAAGAATTTCTTTTCAATATACTAGATCATTCATTTTTATTTCATACCTTAAACATTTCAATAGAATTTCTTTTTCAAAATATACTATGCAGTCATTCATTTTTATTCATATTTAAACATTATTTTATCAGAAAACATTTTCGCGAACCTAAAACTGAAACTCATTACAGACCTATTATTTAACACAGATATATTATAAACATTATTTTTTACCTTAATCTTTTACTAATTACTTCATAATTTATAAATTTTTAAAAATTGTATGAAGAAGAAAAACCAGAGTGTCTGATATATTAACATTTTATTTTATCAGCGTACGAAATTTGTACGAAATTTGTACTAAAAAAAGGAGAACATTACATACCTTAAGCAGTAAATCAGTAAAACAATAGAGGTGTTAACCTAACACCTAGGGGATTCAGTATGCTTTCTTGTTTTATCTTTACTGCTTTTAATCTATGTTTTACCTGCATTTAACTCCATATGTGCTCTTCTAGCTGCTTGCTCAACACCCGTGCCTTTCATATTGTCTTTCACCTGCTTCTAAACCCACCCTAATTTTATTCTTTAGAATCATACATACCTTTAAAGCCAGTTAAATCAGAAAACAATAGGATGGTGTTACCTAAACACCTTAGGGGATTTAGTACTGCTTTTGCTTTAACTGCTCTTACTGCTTTAACTTTCTGCTTTACTGACTTTAACTTTCTGCTTACTGCTTTAACTTTCTGCCTTTATTGCTTTAACTTTCTGCTTTACTTGTTTTAACTTTCTGCTTTACTGCTTTAAACTCATATATATTAACTTTATGTTTTTTATTTTGTTTTAAACTTTTTATATTTTATTATTATTTTTATTTATTTTTATTATTATTTTATTTATTTTTATATTATTTTATATTTTTATTATTTTATTTTGTTCTTTTACTTTGTCACTAATACTTACTTTTATCACTTCATTGCCTTATTGTTCATTCAATATTATCTAGTACACAAACACACACACACACACCACACACACACGACACACACACACACACACATCAATATACACACAATTCACTATCGTTACATCTATACGTCACCATTCACTAATACACTTCACATCTTAACCAATAGGACACTTACACTTTACACATTATACATCCCGGTCAACACACTTACCACTTATTACACACATCACTCCATGGACACTATACACACATTTCAACTATGACACTTACATTCACCCATAGACACTTACATTTACACATTACACACACCACGACAACACACACACACACACAGATTTACTTACACTCACACACAGATTACTTACACACGTCCGATTACTTACACTCACACATGAATTACATACACTCACACACACCACTACACATGACCTTTACTTACACACACAGATTTACTTACAACATATATCGTATAATTTATTAAAACATTTTATGTTTTATTAAACAGGATATGAAAAAACATGTTTTTACATACGTAAAAGCGATAAAATAATTTCTCGACCAATCACATACGAGTCATATGATATAAGGATTTACCCGTCCCACTCCCAAGCGAAAGTTAAACATTCCTTCTTACGCTTAAGGATCTTATCCGACTTCCAGCATGTTTCAGTTGAAATATATTTATGATAAAAATAATATAACATGATTTCTCATTCTTGTCTATACTGTGAATTACCCTTTTACCTGGATTAGCTAAATTCAGCTGGGATACAAAATAGGCCCCTATCCTAAAGTTTAAGATTCATCAAGTTTACGCGTCTCCCACCCTAACTACTAGTATATCACCACATCTTTACCAGCCAGATGACAAAAGGTCAATTTGTAAAATATATTTTGACCTGCAATTAGTCTAAAGCCCCCAGCATACAAAAAGACATTATCCTAAATTACAGAACGAGGTCATGTTTCGTATCTGTAGGAGTCGGGTTGTGTTTTTCTCTGATTGATTGTCAATGTACATAGATAATAATAATAATAATAATAATAAAGAAATCCGAATTATTTAAAAACAAAAAAACTTTGAAATATTTAGTTAACATCGACGCGCAAATAATATAAATGTAGTGAATAATTGTTATTTTTTAAATAAGAACTTATAAAGATTTTATAAAATACATTCTATGTATGCAGAGAAGAACTATTGTTATTTTACTATCCTTAACATGGCTACAAAGATGAGTAACAGCAGTAAGTCATAGCAACATAACGTGCACTAGCTTGGTGTTGAGGGTGTCAGGGCTACCTTACTGACTTTATTGACTACCGCCGGCTTTAATACGATAATAAAATGTATGCTTGCTTACCCTCAACAATTTCATAAAACTTATGCGATGCTTGTATTTTTAAAACTTCGATTAGTTATATAAACATACATTAACAGTTAATTAATAAAATAATTCCCTCTGTACCAAAATGATACAATCATGCTACTGTATACGACTTCATAATCCTATCTAGAAGTCTTAAGAACTTTGAACAATAATTTTATTATATTTGACGCCCGTACTCTAGTAACTATTAATATGTAGCGTGTATTTAATTAAAACATAGAATAGTTTTAATAAATATACGATATCCATGTGAAAGTAATCTGTAGGTCTCAGTAAAATCTGGTCATGCACAGCTGTGTGCAGATTGTCAAGTAATATCTGGACTTCACTCTAGTCTTGTAACGTAAACTCAGGCTGTGCACCTGTAAGTTAATCTGTGTGTGTGTAAGAATGTGTAAGTACATCTGTGTGCGGCTGTGTGTGTGTTATTGTAAGGTTAAAATGTAAGTGTCTATGGCTGTGAATGTAAGTTGTTCCATAGTGAATGTTGTGATATAAGTGTCATAGTGAATGTGATTATAAGTGACATAGTGAATGACTCGCATGCTATAAGTGATAAAAATGTAAGTGTCTATGGTAAATGTAAGTGTCATAGTGAATGTTCGTATAAGCTGTATCATAGTAATTTGTATAAGTGATGTGCGTGGGTGTGTGTGGATGGTGTTCTAAATAATATAACCAATAGCATGAAGTATAATAAACACTACTATAATAATAAATAAAAAGAAAATAAAAAAATAATAAAATAATAATTAAAATAATAAAAATAATAATTAAAAAAAATAAAAATCAATAATAAAATAAATAAAAGTATTCAAAACAAATAAAACATACGTTAATAAAAATAGATATGAGTAAAAGCAGTACAAGCAGAAAGTTACATACCTCAGTACTCGTTTATTCAACCATCTATTTACTCTTCATAAAGCAGTAAAGCAAAAACTTTTAACTAGCTACAAGCAATAACAGCAGTAAAGCAGAATATAGCAGTTTAAAGCTACGTAAACAAACCATTATAATCTCCCCAGCTACTTGAGTAACATCCTCTCTATGTGTTACTGATCGTACTGCTTTTAAGGTATTCTTACATAATATTGGCTTCCGCAGTTTAAAGCAGTGCTAAAACATCATAGTTAAAGCATTAAAAACATGAAGTTAAAGCAGTTTAAACATGATTAAACGTCAACCAGTAACAACATAAAGGCATACTAAGCCCCCCTAGTGTTAAGGAACACCTCTATTGCTTTTTACTATTTACTGCTTTAAGTATGTAATGTTAATTTTTAGTAAAAATTCGTACAATTGTTAGGCAAAATAAAATTGATCTTATATATCAAATTCTAAACTGTCTAGCAAAAAGCACATTTTAAAAATTATAAATTAAAAAAGTTTAAGTAAAAATATTAAGTAAAAAAATAATAAAAAATATATGTTGTTAAATAATAGTCTGCCAATTAGTTTACAGTTCCAGTTGTCGCGAAAATGTTTTTAATAAAAATGTTTAGAGTATGAAATAAAAAATGAACATCATAGTATATTTGAAAGAATCTTTGAAATTTTAAGATGAAATTAAAAATGAATGACTCATATTATTTGAAAAGAAATTCTTGAAGTTTAAGTATGAAAAAAAAATGAATGACTCATAGTTATATTATTATACCTATATATATATTATACTATACTTATTATATAATATATATATATATACTACATATATAAATTATATATTATAAATATCTACAATATATATATATAATATACTATAATATAATACTATAGAATTAATATATATATAATGCATATTATATATACTATATATATATAATATATATTAAAATATAATATACTTAATATTAATATATATATATATATATATATAATATATTTATATATATATATATTCATTCGGGCCGAATTGCGCCTGCGGCGCACGCGCGCGGTACGCGGATATGGCGTCCTGCGGCGCACGTTGCGGCGTTTCGCGGAACGAATGCTCCCTGCGGTCGCACGCATCGCGTATCGCGCGGTCCACGCGCGGGTGCGAGGTTCGTGGTGCTCACACGGAGCAGCCGATGCTGCGGCCTGGATCCAGGCGCGGTTCCACTCATTAACATTGGTTATGACATAATAACTACTGTTCCTTTGACTGTAGTGTAGCAGATGAGCCATCAAGATATTTCCATCAAGATGAATCATCATATAGAATGTCTCAAATGACGGCTATCAAGATATTCATCATAATATGACATTTAATTACCTTCAAATCTTGACCGCACTCAATGCCTTGAATTAGACCAATTCTTAGCATTGGGACACACAAAGTCCAGCTCCGCCATCCAAATCTAGCATATCTCCACGGGCATTTATTCTGCTAGGTATCCAAAGTTGAGGCATCAATTTATTTGAGCGCTTCTCACAATATCAAGTGCCTGTGAGTGTAACACTAATGCATCTGCTGTGTCGCGTTGAGTCTAATTGTATACCCTGCGTGCGTCTTAAGTATACCGAAGTGTGTTACTCTACAGAGTGTAAGCCTTTTATACAAGTTCAATAGTGTGTATAAGCGTTAGAAAATAGACTAACTCATATTTAGAAACCACTTCCTACGCCGTTGTAATATACACCCAATCGATCTCATACCTTATAACCTAGGTAGACACCCATATTAGCGGCATTCGGGCAGGTAGGAGCTAGAAAAGGCTTTTTTCTTGAAAAAAGGGCACTCTTTGGCACTATCGTGGCCACTCACTTCGCCTATGTGGCACTCATTGCACTCATGGCACTCATTGACCATTGGCACTCCTGCACTCACCTGGCAACCCACCTTTTTTCGCACACTCATCTACATACCCCTTCATAGAACACTCTCTATTTTAGATCATTCTCTACGGTACTTGTACCGCTTGGGAACCATCAAAAGACCATCAACGTATAGGCGCTGCGGTAAATATTGGACCCATGTACCTCTCAAGGTTAAGGCCGAATATCATGGTCAAAAACAAGGTAAAAACATCAAAAAGGGCTAAGCCTAAAGGAAGGACAAAAAATTACCGTTGCGGCCAAAATTGACCATCGTATATTTAAGGTTAGGCCGCAAATATCATGCGTCAAAACAAGTAAAGACATCAAAAAACGGCTAAGCCCCTAAAGGAAGGCCAAAGAATTACCGTGGGCCAAAATCTGAACCCATGGTAATATGCAAGTAAGCCGAAAATTCATGGTCAAACAAGGAAAGACAGCAAAAATAGGGCTAAGCCCCTAAGGCGTGGCCCAAAAATTGCCGTGGCAAAAAAAATGCACCCATGAAACCAAAGGGATGGTCGAAAAATAGGTGCGTCAAGACCAAGGAAGACCAAAGGCGTTGAAAATTAGGTGCCAAAATGCATCCCATGGAAGACAAAGGTAGCCTTGAAATTTCACCGTGGAGACCCAACAATTGAGCCCCAATGTAGACCACTAAGGTAAACCCAAAAAAATTACCCCGTGGCAAATATACATTGACCCATGAAGACAAAGTTGTCGAAATTGATCTCGTTCAAATACAGTTAAGACATCTAACAAAGGGCTAAGCCCTAAAGGAGATCAAATAATTACCGTGTTGTCAAAATATATGAACCACGGTCATTACTACACATATACTCGTCATTGTAGCGTTATGATGCCTTGGTACGAAAAAATCTAGGGCTCTCTCTT
>JABUQX010108598.1:12500-17333 GCA_015478945.1 Trachelipus rathkii | reverse complement strand
ACACGATGGAACAGTAGCCTTCACATACTTGAAAGAATGAATGAAAATTAATGAAGTTATCTGTCTCTATGACAGGAATTCGACAAAGAACTGAGACTCCACAATGTGAATAGGGCCCAATGTCTTGTAGCAGAAATCTAGAATGCCACTTTTTGTATAATTTATATGATCGACTAAGAAGCCCTTTGCATGAACATAACTAAACTGTCAGGATTTATGGTATATCAGATGTTATATTTCTAGTTCCAAACACTGAAAGCTGTGCTTAAAACCAATGCTACTAATTCTCAGGGAGTTTCGAAAATGTGAAAACAAACTAATTGATTGAGGATCAATTACAAATTTCAAAAACTTTCGATACAGTGATGTTTTACGTTATGGCAAACTTTTCTAGATCAGAGGTACAAAAAAACAAGTTTCTTTGAGCGCATCTGCCCACAAAAAATGTAGGTCAATTTAGGGATGACTCTGTTGATTAACTGATGCAGGACGATAGAATAAATTTCTGTCAACGAAAGCAAAAGATCTCAGAACAGAGTCTGTAGTAAGACAAACCTTTACATCTGGTAGCAGAAGCCATTGCTTGAATCTATGACACAATTCTTGTTAGCTTCTAGCAAGTGATGAGAAACCAGATACAGAAGCCTGTCAGAGGTGGGCTTTTATCAATTTTATTGTTAGATGTATCAAAAGCTTAAATGTTTGGAGGCAGATGTGAAGATCTCTAGCTTGGGTGACGTGACAACAGTCAAGCCTTTCCTTACCTGGCTGAGCCTCTCCAGAACTTCCCTAGCATGGACCTTCACCCCCACCTTAAACTTAGCTAAGCGTGTCCTTTCACTTAAAACAGGTACTCGCATTATGATGCACACCAACAAAACCCTAACACTACTGTAGGGTCATATCCTCCTGAAAGAGCTCAAACGCGTTTTCCTTTTATAAATAACACAAACTTCGACCCATTTAACTCACTGCTTAGTTAATATTAAACAAAGCAAAAAATTTTTAAAAATGAAATTAAAGATTAATAATTTTATAAAAAATAATTAAAAACAAGAAATAACAAAAAAAAAAAATAAAGTATAAAAAAATAAAAAATAAAAAAATAAAGCAATCAAAATGAATGGAGAATAGAATTAAAATGCGTAGGACATTATCTTCACTATAAAAAATTGTTGAAAGATACAGATTAATTGATAATATAATTAATTAACTAGGAAATTTTCCAGTAATATGTTGATGTGGTGCATAAGAACCTGGATCCACATAATACTGGGAATTAAAGGTTTATTTACAATTTACATAAATTCTTTATTCCATCATTTCCTACATGAATTTACATATATTTTGCTGAAATACATTTTCTACCATTTCAATTCTATATGAGATTAAAAATCTTACCAAAAGTATTCCTCTACCGCATCTCCGAAATTGAAAAATAAATAATTCGCATTCCCCATCCGTAAATGAACAGAAAAAATTGGATAAGTCGGTCGCTTTCTAACTATTATAATATATATATTTATATATATTATTATATACTATATAGTAGTATCTAGTAATAACTATATATTATATGATATATATATACTATATATATATATATACTATATCATATACTGATATATAGTATATACCGTATATATAGTATAATACATTATTATATAGTATGAGTATATATACTATATATAGATATATATATATATATATTACATAATAATATTATACAGTATATATATATATAATATATATTATATATATATATATACTATGTGTATATATATACAGTATATTTAGTATATATATATATATTAATGATATATATATAATAATATATAAATAATAATATATATTTATAATATATATATATAATAGTAATTATAATATATATTTATACTATACACTATATATTATATATATATACTATATTTATATATATATATATAATATAATATATATTATATAATATTATATAGTATATATAATATATACATATATATATATATATATATTACATAGTATATAATATTATATGATATATATATATATATATATATATTATATAATTAATATAATATATATATATATATTATATATAAATACTCATACTATATATACCATATTAATATATATATATTTACATACATATACTATATATAATATTATATTTCTATATATATATATATATTATATATAGTATATGAGTATATAATATATGATATATTAATATTATATACTATATAGATACGCTATATTACTATATAATATTATATATATATATATATACATATTTAGTAATGCGAGATTTCTACAAATTTCCAGCCGATGCCGATGCCGATTCCGATTAACCGATACCAGTCAAAAGTGCCAATTCCGAATTCCGATGTCGATTCCGATTCTATATATAATATATATATATATATATAGTATATATATATTATATACTAGTAATAATATATATATATATATATATTCATATATATATCTCATCATCATCATCATCACTCGATCATCAATCACCATCACCGTCCCTTACTTCCCATAAATGGCGATAGGGCTGCTCGAACTATGCACCGGAATCCGAGTCTCATGATATAGCAACGTTCTTAGGGCATATAAATAAGCAGATTGCGGAACCCAAACCCAGCCTATATATATATATATAGTATATAGGTATATTAGTATATATAGTTAGTACGGTGATATATAATATACTAAATACAGTATATTATACAATACGATATAATATACTATATCATATAATATATCACTAATATAGCTAATATATAATATTAGTAGATATAGTATATTATTAATCATACCTATATATAGTACTCAATCCACCTTATACTATATGCCTAATTTCTAATGTCTAAAATCAACTAATTAGAATTTTAAAACCTTATCAGAGATCAATGTTTATCGTATTCTCTTATATCTTATCTTTGCAGTAAAGGAAAATAAATTAGTTATTTACCCTATTTATTTTATTATAACCACTGAGAGAAAAATATTTAGACCAATACTTTAAAATCTTACAATAAATGAACAATTTTGTCATTATTTGTTTAAAAAAAATCCCTTCTTTACCATTTACTAAAAGTAAGAGCTTGAAGCAAAAAATTATCATTATTATTTGTAGTCCAAAATGCATGACTCTTAAATTGTAGTGCAAAAACATTAAACATTTCTCCCGTTTCTGAGTGCCATCAATTTCATTAGGAGAATAAATGATCCGTCCATTCTGAAGCAGTCTTTTCACTATTCCACGGAAGAGGGTCGATCGTAAATATTTTCTAGCAAGGACAGCCAAATGCAGAAAGGTATCTTTATTCGATGACCACTATTGTAAAGGGAAACTTTCTGAGATTTTTAATGAACCTCATATTTTATTATTGGACTCATTTCTAACTTTATTAACATCTTCAATTTTTTTTCAATAATATGTGCCTTTCTCCTTAGGAATGAGTTCTTTGCTGTTTTTTAAAGATTTCTTTTTTAAATTCACGGAAAAAAAACAGGCGTTTCAAAACTGAAGTTTTAAAACTATTATCTTCAGCCTTGTCACTTTTTTCGTCCGATTTTGTTGATAAATGAGAAGAATCTGAAGATTGGTTTAAAAAGTAGTGGAAAACGTTTTTCCTTTCCTTTATACAACATATATATCTTCGCCCATCCATTGCTTAAGAATATCTTCCACTTTTTTATTGTTCATATAATCCTCAGAGGAAATGTAGTTTTTAAAGCGTGCGCATCAAGAATAACGGTAGCGCAAGCCCAAGATTCTCATCAGTAAAGTAAATATGCTGAATCTATTTTTTTACTAAATTTCTTTCCATGCTGATCACTGTAGACCAAGCCCCTCAAGATAGTATTTTTTTCTGACCCTCTTTCAAAAAGACTGCAACATCACATTCTCATATTTGGATTATTGCCGGATGCCATCGATTCCTTGTGCGCGGGTCAAGCAAATTTGCTACAATCAACAAAAGTTTTAGTATTTTTAGCAATTTTCAAGAACCTTTTCATTGATTTCTTTCTAAAGCATTGCAGGTTGTTTTGGAGATGCATTCACTGCAATATGAACATGAGAGCCCGTCTTTTTTTTAAAAATTCTTGAAAACCATATGAGAACTGCTGATTCCATCTTGGTTTGTATATCCTTATATAAAAATTCTGTGGCTTGTGGTAAAATTAAATCTAGTTTGATATTCTCCATACTTGGCAATAGCTTGGTGCGAGTGATTAAAATGACCTACGATTTTTTGCATATGGATATAATTTTTTTCACGTCTCTTTGTTTTTTCAAATATGGCATCATTGAGAACAAGTGTCAAAGAGTGTAAAAAGCAAGGTAATTCCTGGAATCCTGCCTGTGTAACTCCTGCAGCCATAATTAGCGTGCGCAAATCCCTTACCTATAACCGAATTATGAGCCAGGAATATTGAATTCTCGCATAACATTTGAGACAAATCACTTAGTATTAGATGCTGGTGAGGATACGTGAAAAGCGTCGAAAATGCGGAGAGGATAGCATTTTCCGTTCTTCGTTTGTTCGATAAAAATTGCTTAGATAAACCAATGAGCAGTCAAAACTTAAAAACTGAGAATAACAGGTATTTGAAGTATCAGCCTGTCCCATCCATCGACTTGGTAGAAGACAAGTGTTCCGCTGCATTAAATCTGTATTTTGTACTTTATTATCTCACACATTCATAATATATTTTTCCACATGATGAGTTTCTTTTAATATATTTCTTTGAAGGAAATTACCATAGTTTGCGGCACACATGATTTATCAGTCTTATATGAAACCAATGTCTTAACTATTG
>JABUQX010108598.1:0-7500 GCA_015478945.1 Trachelipus rathkii | reverse complement strand
ATTGAAACAAATGATTGAGAAAATGAAACGAGAAAAAAGAATTTTTAAATTGTATTAGGTATTATGGATTTGCACAGGCGTTTTTTTTTTTATGATAGGATAAATAGGGAAGGCTCATTTGGCAGGTGTTAGTGATATATGGTGTTGGTATTAGGCTTCTGAATGGAATCAAAAGTATGTATAACGATAGTGAAGCGTGTGTCAGAATAAATGGAGTTGAGAGTGATTGGTTTAATATTAATTGCGGAGTGAGGAAGGGGTGTGTTATGTCTCCTTGTTTATTCAATTTGTATATGGATGGGGATATGAAAGAATTGGAGGTGGGGTTGGCAGGAGATGGTGTAGATGATGTCTTCTCGGCAGTTCCAATCACGACTGACCCAGTACTCATCTTCAACCACATAAATAGCATTCACCCGGGCATTCAATTCACACTAGAGACCCCTCTACTCAACCAGAATTCCCTTCCTTTCTTAGACACATTAATCATATGGGATCATACCACAAAACCATCTTACACAGTATATAGAAAACCTACTCCCACACCCAACTACATGCATTGGTACTCCGCACATACATTGAACACCAAATATGCCACTCTTTCATCACTGTACCTTTGCGCATTCAAAATCTGTTTCCCCATGTATTTAAAACGTGAAAATGAATTTTTAAAAACAACCTCTAAATACTAAAATACCCCAACCCTATAATCATATATGCATTTTAAAAAAAGCAAAAACAAAATTCTACTCTATAACAGAAGTCAAAAACTCTCCAAAAAAACTTTTCTACCCATCCCCCACATAAACATTAAGCACATATAAAAATACATACTAAATAGTATAACCCTTATACCGTCTAATAATATTATGCTGAAAAAAGGTCTAAAATCCTCCATGTATCTAAAAAAAATTCCATGCACAACCTGTAACCTAAATTATATAGGTGAAACCACCGATCATAATAGAAGAATCTATCAACATAAGCACGCACTAAGCACAGGCAACCAAAATTCCGCCCTAACCCAGTATCGTCAGGAAAAAAATCCTCATTTAAACCCAAATAAAAGCAATATCATGAAACACATAAATAATGACAATAAAGGAAAAATAGCTGAAGCCTTTTGTATAAATAGCACTGGGAAACAATTTTAACTTTTTTTTGTTGTTGAGTTCGGTTTTTCAGCTGCTTTAGGGTTAAATATGCATGCTGATTTCAAATCTGTAGTTACTTTTCTTCTAATATATATATATATATATATATATATATATATATATATTAAATATATAATATATTATATATATACTAATATATATTATATATATATTTATATATATATATATTATATATATATATATATAATTATATATATATATATAGTGGAGTGTAAATACGTTATATTAGGAGAGACCAGCGATAGGTGCATATTTGTCGAGACTAGTTCAGTTACGCCTGAGATACTGTAGTGGGAGGCTGTGTGCCGCTGTGATATAGTGTAGCGCATTCCGACATTGAGTCCGAGTTTTTGTTTGTATACAAGGTTACCGTGTTTAGTTTTTATTTATATAATAACTGAAACCTTTCCTTCAATATCAGCACGCTCTAAGCAAGGTTCGCGTCGTAAGTGCTTAAACAGGCCCGATTCAATTTGCTATATATGTGGCAGTTTTACCATTCCCAGTCAAAGGACAAACATCAGTACATTTGTTAGGCAAGCTTATTTTGCATATTTTAAAGTGAAGATTGGGGATCAAGATAAATCATGGGCCCCACATAAAGTGTGCAAGCAGTGTATCGATAGTTTACGGATATGAACGAAGGGAAAACATGATAAATTTCCATTTGGTATACCTATGATTTGGCGAGAGTCCAGAGATCAGGCAATAATAGAAACAAATGTAAGTAAAAACGTCAAATATAACAAGAAAAACAAATGTAAAATAGAGTATCCTAGTTTACCATCAGCTATACGCCCAGTGCCTCATTCAGCTGAGATCCCAGTGCCAGTTTTCAAAGAATTACCCACTTTGGAAATACAGGAATACGGGTCTGATGAACATCAAAGTGATTTCAACTACGATAATTTTGAAATTGAAGATGATTCCCGTTCGTAAGGATTTGACCAGCTAGTTGAATGATTTGGCACGAGATTTGGGACTATCCAAAAAGCTTCAGAGCTATTAGCATCAAGACTGCAAGAGAAAAACTTGCTTGAAAAAGGATCTAAGGTATCCTACTTTCGATCAAGAGAAAGTGCGTTTCTGCAATACTTTCGAAGTGATGATGGATTTGTGTATTGCCATAACGTACGTGGTTTAATTGAAGAGTTGGGAATTTCAGCCTATAACGCAACTGAATGGCGATTGTTCATGATAGTTCAAAGCGGAGCGTGTAGTGTGTCCTCCTCCACAGTGGAAATTTATTTGGTTCAGTCCCAATAGGCCATTCAGTTTGTTTGCGTGAAAAATAGGAAGACATAAAGAGAGTCATTGAAAAGTTGCAATATCACATGCACCAATGGATCATCTGTGTTGTCTTTAAAATGGTCTGCTTCCTCCTTGGCCAGCAACACGGATAAACCAAGTATTTTTGGTTTTATTAAGTTTTATGCTTAATTTTGATGGTTTTAATGTAAGTTTTTAATGGTTTTAATAGATTTTAAAGGCAAAAATCACTACTGGAAACTGTTATACACATGTGCTAACACATATTTTAAAATTCCTTAATAAATTTCTTTAGATTCTTAAATTTCAAATTTTCTTGATAACTGTAAACTGGTATATAATTATTATTATTATTTTTTGATTTTTATATAAACTAATAAAGTAAAAAATAAGAGAGTAAATTAACTAATATTCCTAAAGCTCTAATTACGTTAATAATTATATTTTACTAAAAAAAAATTATTATATTTGCAATGCACCCAGAAATATAATTAATGGTCAATTGCGATATGACGACAATGTCACTTTATATTTAAACTCTCTTTAAAGGATGACAGAGATAAATGTGCACCAAAGGGAAAATCAGCTGCGCTACGATGCCCCATTCTCAACCAAATGCTCCACACTCCACATATGAGGTTTTATTTATTAAACTTTCTGAAATGTGGCATTAAATATGGGGTAGAAAATGAAATGCCCAAGAGCTCGAACAAGAATCTGTTTTAAAAACATGTTTAAATTTACACTATATTATATACTATTATAATAAATATATAATTCTATTAAAACTCAATAAGAATATATATATATATATATATATATATATATATATATATATATATATATATATATATATATAAAAAAAAAAAAAAAATATATTTAAATTTTTATTAAATTTTTTAAAGAAATTATTTTCATATATATATATATATATATTAGTAATAAACGTGAGCTTTCGATCCAACTGGACCCTTTTTCAAACGTCATGGCATGAAGACTAAATAAATTTCTAAAATAAAAGTTAATAAAATGTAAGAAAAATATTTCTCTTACATTTTATTAACTTTTATTTTAGAAATTTATTTAGTCTTCATGCCATCACGTTTGAAAAAGGGTCCAGTTGGATCGAAAGCTCACATTTATTACTAATTTTTGAAGACTTGTATGAAAATAATATTTATATAGATATAAATATATATATATATATTTTTCTGTAATTTATTTCTCTTTATTATGTATAATAAATATATAATATATATATATATAATATATATATATAATAATATATATATAACAGATATATATATATCTATATATATATATATATATATATATATATATATATATATATATATATATATATATATATATATATATATATATATATATATATATATATATATATATATTATGAGTGAATTAATTAAATTCGCAGGAAAATTTTTATTGCCTTTCAGCTACTTTTCGATTGAAATATTGAGAAAAAAATATCAACATGCTAAAGAAAATCATTAGTAAATATATTTGTTAAATATCTTATTGCATGGGTTTTTTTATGGGTTTAAAAAACCATTGGTTTTTTATGGGTTTAAACCATGGTTTAAACCAATGGTTTAAACCAAATGGTTTAAACCATCCCACCCTACATGCACCAATGGATCATCTGTGTTGACCTTAAAATGGTCTTCTTCCTCCTTGGCCAGCAACGCGGTTGCACTAAGTCCATGTTTTTTTGTGTATGTGGGACAGCAGAGCTCATGAGAAGCATTGGGTGCAGTCGAATTGGCTCCTAAGATCTGATCTGAAGCCTGGTGATCCAAACATTCTACATCAGCCCCTTGTCGACAGAAAGAACATAATATTTCCACCTCTGCATATAAAACTCGGTCTCATGAAACAATTTGTTAAAGCTTTGCCAACTGAAGGAGACTGTTTCAAGTATCTCATTTCGGCATTTCCTAGCCTGTCATTTGAAAAGATAAAGGCCGGTGTGTTTGATGGTCCACAGATTCGGCAGCTCCTTAAAGATGAACATTTCATGGGAACAATGACAGAACTTCAAAAGAATGCTTGGTTGGTATTCAGAAACATTGTCAAAGACTTTCTTGGAAATACCGGAGCACAAGGAATTACACCGAATTGTCCAGCAAACTTCTTGGAGAGCGTCAAAATGCTTGGTTGCAACATGAGCCTCAAATTGCATTTTTTACATAGCCATCTTGCTAACTTCCCGAAAAATCTTGGTGCAGTCAGTGATGAGCAGGGTGAGCGCTCCCACCAAGATTTGAAGGTGATGGAAGCACGGTATCAAGGTAAATGGGATATACATATGATGGCTGACTATTGTTGGAGCATCAAGCGAGAATGTCCACAGATTAAACACTCCAGGAAAAGCTGTAAGCGAAAATTTTTACCTTAGTATTATGTTTACCTATCGAAATTTAACTTGCAGTAACTATATGTAACTTTTGTATGAATAAAACTATTTTGTGAACAGTATATTTGGTAAGTTTTTCCCTTTATCTTCCTTTATATGCACATTTTGTATGATATTTGAGACAAAAAGAGGGTATACTGTAGCTTAAAAAATTGACATGATAGACAAAAACTAAGGTTATTTTCGTATTCCGAGGCCAAAAGTTAGTCAAAAACAAGTCACAGATCTAAGACAACGAAATGGCTGTTCGCTAGTGTAATCTTCCAAATTACAACCTGGGCTCTGTAGATCACAAGATAGATAGTATACAAAATGCCATTATGCTCAGCTCACCATTCTACAGAGGTCTCCTGGACAACCAACCAAATGAATAGACTCTTGGAGGAAATCATCACACCGTCCTGTCTTACCTAAAAGAGGCTCCCTAGACAGGGAGCGAAAGCTTGTCGATTGTAAATAATTTTTTATTGGTTTAATTACTAAATTGTTTTCATGTGTGTAAAATAAAAAATAAAAAATAAAAAATTTTCTCAATAACATTGAATAACCTAGGATCGCAGAAATAAATAATAAATATAAATCAACGTATCAAGTTGACAGTTTAAAAACTATTTATTATTATGTACTTTTTTTTCATCGCCCTTCATTTTATTTCTTCATTTTCCGGCATTAAAATGTTTGCTGATTTCAAAAATGTATTCAGTTTTTACGTAGTTATCGTAGTTTTTTAGATACAATTGTCACCTAATTGGGAGGCTGATATATATATATATATATATATATATATATATATATATATATATATATATATATATATATATATATATATATATATATATATATATATATATATATATATATATATATATATATATATATATTATATATATATATATAATATATTATATTGCTTAAAATTTAGAGACATGGTAATGAGTTACCAAAATTTATTGGTCTCAATTCTCATTTGCACACTGGCTGTCTGATTTTCATTAAAAATTTTGTTTAATTAAAAGAATACTTCGTGGTTTGTTTGTGTCTCTTTCGTGTGTTAGTGAGCTTGGAGGAATAAACTGAAGCAGGATAAGACCTTTTAACATTCTCATGTAAAGAAGAAGAAGAAGAAGAAGAAGAAGAAGAAGAAGAAGAAGAAGAAGAAGAAGAAGAAGAAGAAGAAGAAGAAGAAGAAGAAGAAGAAGAAGAATTCTGTTCAAACCCTCTCTGTTAAATAATAATACTAATAATAATAATAATAATAATAATAATAATAATAATAATAATAATAATAATAATAATAATAATAATAATAATAATAATAATAATAATAATATAATAATAATAATAATAATAATAATAATAATAATAATAATAATAATAATAATAATAATAATAATAATACATATAAACTAGTCAATTCTTATTTCTATTTTGGCAAAGTTGAATTTTAAAAATAAAATGTGGAATCCGTTTTAAAAGATGCTTTTGTGACCATTGCCAGAAATGAATTTAACTTTTTTTCAAAATTCAAATTTTTAAACGCTAAAATGTATAACATCTCATTAACATATTTTGATTTAATTTGATTTTCTTTTTATTTTAATATTTTAAAAAGATTTTTATTGTTGATCCCTTCAAATATTTTTTAATTTTAAATTTTCAAATTTTCAAAAAAATTAATGCTTTTAAACTTCCATTATATATATATATATATATATATAATATATATATAAATATATATATAATATATATATATAATATATATAATATATATATATATATATATATATATATATATATATATATATATATATATATATATATATATATATATATATATATATATATATATATGGCTTTCGGCGCTCGAGGTTTACTGGTGATATACTTTCCCATATTACTGATTTATGGTTTTCCGCTTTTAGGAACTACGGGGAGTCTTGCCTGGTGGCGCTTGACATATCCAAAGCATTGACTGGGTATGCACGCGTCACTGCCTCTCCAAGTTCCCCTCCTTTGGATTTCCTCATTCTCTTTGCTTACTTATGTCTAGTTTTCTTTCAAATCACTCAATATCGGCTGTTGTTGATGGGGCGACTTCTTCTTTTTTTCTGTCAAAAGTGGTGTTCCTCAGGGTTCTGTCTTATCTCCTACTTTATTCCTACTTTTCATTATTGATCTTCTCACCTGCACATCTAACTCTATATACTCATATGTCGATGACTCGACCCTTCATTCTTCAACTCATTTCATTCTACTCCCCTCTTTTACTTCTAGGGGGGAAAATTTTGCCGGGGCCCCCCCTTTTCCCGGGGGGGTTTTTTTTTGTCTCCAAAAAAATTTTTTTTTTTCCTTTCGATTTCTATTCTCGAGATCATGGGATAGAATTTCCGGTATGGGTTCGTCTGAACCCGTGTGAATTCAATTTCTTTAAAAACTCAACCTCTACAAATCACATGACATCACAACGGTTGCTAGGGCGGCCTCAAAGAAACTGGGAGTTCTGTTTAGAAGGCTGCGAGACTTTTTTCTCTTCTCAGTTACTCCAAGCATATTACAAGGGCTCATCCGCCCTGGTATGGAGTACTGCTCTCATATCTGGGGGAGGGCTCTGGTTTCACC
>JABUQX010108597.1:15000-20000 GCA_015478945.1 Trachelipus rathkii | reverse complement strand
AAAAGAGAACAAAATAAACCATGAACCAAGAGCTAAGAATTGCTGTTTCTCAGGCACTTCAACCAAGAATTTCTAAATTAATTAAGAATTGTCAAGCACATCCTTCTCATTAAGTTATTTAATATATATATATATATATATATATATATATATATATATATATATATATATATATATATATATAAATATATATATATATACTATATATATATATATACTATATTATATATATATATATATACTTACTATATATATAATTATTATGTATAAATAATATTATGATATATAGATATATATATATATATATATTATATTATAATATATATATATATTATAGTAATATATATAATTATATATATATATAATATATATAGTATATAATATATATATATATATATATATAGTGAAAAGATAGGTGCATGAAATCTATTTTTTTTTATTTTGGGGTTGCGCTACTAAAAAAAAGATTGGGAACCACCGATTTAGAACATTATCGTCTGCCTTTTATGTGAAAAATAAAATATCGGTTGACTGAAGTCCCTGCTAATGATGTCTCTAAGTGATAAAACTTATTGATGCCACAGACAATTCCAGCTTATGATGGCCCAACTTTCCACGCCATAATATAATATATATAATATATTATACTATATAGTACTATACTATAATATATATACTAAATATATATAAATATAGGTAAGAGCTCTATGAGGAGAGGTTGAAGGAGTTAGGAATGTTTTCTGTAGAAAGGCGATTTCTCAGAGGGGACATGATACAAGTCTACAAAAATATTTACATCTATTGATAATACAGAGATTAATAAATTTTTCATAGTAGAACCATGGACAGGTGACCAGGGGCCATAATAAGAAAATTAAGAAGCGAAAGCATCCCATCTGATATAAGAAAGCATGCATTCAGTAATAGGGTGTTAAAATTTTGCGAATAGTACTGCCAGAGGAGTTGTTGAGTGCTTGACTCGATTGCAAACATTTAAGAAAAGGGTTAAGATTGGTTTATGGATGGGTGGGAATTCATTATGAATATATTGACGAGCCAATTGGCGGGTTTTTAGTTGTGATATAGTTATAGTTAGATGGCATGTGTGACCATAACTTAGTTATTTAAGCATGTGTGATGGTTGGGTATCATATTTATATATCATTAGTTTTGACAGCCAAATTGGTGGATTTGTAGTACAACAAATTTGACAGCCCTAGCCGGTGCTTTGTGGATTTGCAATGAAGCATGTCTTGGGTAGTGGGTTGACTGACAGTCCTCCGCATAGGCCCATGTGGCTTTATTTCACTGTCTCTATATTCTTTATGTCTTTATGTCTTTATATAACGATTAGTTCGTCAGTTTTCACTTTACTCTGTTAATAAATCCTTAAAAAAAAGCTCTTCACAGATTAATTCGCGAGTTTCGATTTTCACCTTTAAGGGATTTAAGTTTTGATCATCAATCTCACGAGTTTAATAGCCATTTTTCCGGCGCCATTTTTAGAGCACCAGAGGGAAGAAGCGTACGCTATATTACTTTTACAGGATATATGGCAGAATTTTATAAAGGTTTGAGTTTTCATTGTAGGTATGGAAGTCTTTTGCTTATAGATTGTTTGTTAATTTATTATTTGATTTGCTCGCTTATATTAATCGTAATATTTATTTATTTTCAAGAACGTTCCCATTTTTTCTTTAAATTTTTATTTACACTCCATAAATGTAATTACTTTTTTATGTTTCATATCCATAAGCAAGGTTTGCTGTCGGAGCACGCAAACACTAGAGTGTCGACGAAGAAGAAGAGGTGAGGTTTAAAAGAAAATAGGTGTTATTAGACAAAGCCAAATTAGAATTGAGACGGAATACTGTAGCGAAATCATGGCGACACTAATCCCATGATCTGAGGCCATTAACCCCCAAAGTTAAAATGGGGGTAGGAGTGGACTTGGGGCAGTATATGGGTGTCCACCCTCCAACATCTCAGAGGTAGATTTACGTTTCGCCATTTTATTCTTTTATTTTTAGCATGTAATATTGGAGTACGGGCTTGTCAACCTGTGAGGGAACATGTAAAGGAGGGGGAGAGTACTGGACGTAAGACTACTCCAGTGAACTTTAAAATTAACGATAGAAATTTCCCTTTGAATATTATATATATATATATATATTATATATTTTTTGTCATATATATATATATACTATATATATATATACTATATATATATATATATATATATTATATAATATATATATACTATATATTATCATTATATATATATATAGGCCAGCATTCCCAAAGAGTTATCAAGGCATGTAACTAGAAAACTATAACATCTACAAGAAAATAAATAACATTGTCTTGATTTCAGCAAGTATATTTCATCGAAGAAACTTTTAAAAATACAATTTATTTTATTGTCAAATATTTATAATAACACCTTTACTATATTACTAGAAATCTTCACACCTGGCAATGTACGCTCTGATTGACCTTGAAACTGCATTTGTTCTCGAAAGCAAAAGGTGCCAAATACCATTTTATTTTACGCTTTGGAGAAAATTTTATTTTTATTTTTATATCCTTTTTAGGGGGTTCGAGCGACGGAGGGACAAAGGGGGCGACGAAGTCCCCCCGCGGTCCCGGGTAGGCCGAGAAACCCCGACTCTATCCATCGTTCTTGCTTATTCGTAGGTATTCTTTAGTCTTTATAAAAAAATTCAACATTTGCGCACCTTTGCGTCCTCACTCGGATTACGCGAGCATCTTCGAATTCTCAAAAAAACTGTAATTTTTCAACAATTTTTAACAATTTTAATTTTAAAAGCGTTATGTCTTTTTATTTTTTTTAATTTGTGGGTAAAAATGTCTCCTTGATTAATAAAAAAATGAATATTTTATTTTCGTGTAGCTCTGTTTATAGTTTCTATTACATGCCTGAACTCTTCGGGATGCTGGACCATATATATATTATATATATATATATATATATATATATAATATAATATAATATATATATAATATATATATATATATATATTATATATATTACATAAAGTATATAATTATATATATATATTATATATATATATAATTATATATATATATATATAATATATATATATATATATATATACTATAATATATATATATATATATATATATATATATATATACTTCATATAATATATAATATATATATATATATATATATATATATATATATATAAATATATATATATATAATATATATATATATATATATATATATATATATATATATATATATATATATTATATATATATACTATATATATATATATACTATATTATATATATATATAATATATACATATATATATATATATAATATATATATATATATATATGTTATATATATATATACTATATATAATATATTCATACTGATATATATATATATTATTATATATATATATAGAATATAATATATATACTTATAATATAGTTATCAATATATACATATATATAGTAAATATATATAATATATATATTAAATTATATATATATACTAATATATATATATAATATTATTATTAATAATACTATTGTGATATATCATTTAATATATATATAATATCATGTCATATCATATATATTAACTAATATTATTTTATAATATATAGAGCGTCGTATATAATCAATTAATATATATTATATATATTATACTTATATATATATATAATATACTATATATATAATATATAATATTACTATATAATAATATATATATATATTATATATATATACTATATATGTGGGCATCGTTACTCGAAAAAGTAACTTTCGTTACCGTTACTCTACCTTGGAAAAAGTACATCTCCCTGACTTTATCATGAATAGAAACGGAGTTCAAGTAAAAGTACAGGTGACGAGTCGAGCATTGTCCCGACCCAGGTCATACATCTTTCCGGCGACGTACCTCATCTCCCGCCATGCTCGCTTACGGCATTATAGTCACGGACCGACCCGACGATTGCCACCACCTACTGCAATCTGATCACGACGTAATCGCGAATACATCACGCTACCAATGCACTCACCCATCGAGTTAAATCTCTCAGCTCAGCAATGTACCCAGTGCTCCCGAGTGCCGTAGACTAACAGTATGCCCTGAAGATGTCAGCACCGCCTTTACCTACAACAGGCGATGCATTTGAATCACCACCCCGCCTGATATAGCGACCTCACCCACCAGATACACCACCACCGAACCTAATTACCGATATTCCGTTATTGCAGTCTTTGAAATGAAGATAATAACAAAGTATCTCGGACGCACAGTTCCCGTTACTCGTACTTTCAGCCTTTGACTACATCATATATATTACTCTGATCGAGATTTAGGAATGTTTACTAATATTGTGTATATATGAAAATTTTCGCTAATAGATCTAATGCATCTTAGTTAACAATATGATTTTACTAAAAATTATTTATAATTATTACATCAAAAATTAATAATTATACATAAATTAAAAACACGTATATATTAATTTATATATATATTTCTTTTTGGCATTCCTTTATGAGGTTTCATTTTCAATGTCTTAAGCATTCTGTTGGTTACCCTGTAATTTAAATAAAATATACACTTTAATTAGAATAAACATAAAAGCAGAACACATGCTCGAAAAATACCCACCTTCTATGTTAATTATTATTATTTTTTTAACATTAATTTTGTGGCTTTCAATATCATCCCGTGAGATTCATATAACAACGAAACTTAAGCCACTTTTAAGATACAGTGATTTAGTAAAAAATTTATTACAATTTTATTTTTGAAAATAATTTAAAGTTTTCCGATAATAATTATGTGATACTTGATTTTTCATGTATCAAACATGGCACAAATTTAAATCTGCTCCTGTCAAAGCTATTGGTTGAGAGTAGAAGTAAGCACCCAATATATGTCTGTACTGACATACGACTTGAAGGGTCGACGACTCCCCTGA
>JABUQX010108597.1:0-5000 GCA_015478945.1 Trachelipus rathkii | reverse complement strand
CTTTTTTTGTCTAAGGACTTACCACCTTTACAAAGATGTTCCCCTATTTTCAATTTTAAAATCTAATAATCCTTTTATATTTTTAGAAGATATTCCATTTGCTAAAGAATCTCTTTTATATTCAAGCCATGAGGTGGCACAAAACATGTCCCTGAAATGGAAAAAAATTCTATGGTACCATTTCCTAGACTTTACGGTGTTTCGATATAGGTCAATCATTTGATCAAGTTTATCAACACCCCCCTCCCATATGCTTATTATATAAGTTGAAAATTTCGGGAACCTTTACTGGCCCATCTTTCTTCTGGGATTTATCATATTTCATTATCTCTTGTAAGGGAAAAATCGGGACATACGTTGGCAAAAATATTACTGAACGTTTATCAAAATACTTCACTGCAGTTATGCTGATGCCGTCGACATCAGCAGAACGCGCAACAACAGTTCCCCTATACCCCTTTTCATTATTTGTTTGTCTGATGGAAATTCAATATTTGGGATTCTAGTTAGGAGGGCAGTACCAACACATTGTATTCCTAATTTGCTTAGCTCTCATAATAATGCGATACCAGTAAACTAATTATCGAAATAGAGTTTGTAATGTTCCATTCTGGGTATTACTGAACATAATTTCAATACAATATTTCCGCTATCCCCAATGTCAGGAAACTCCTCAAGTTTTGTTATCCTACCTGTGTAAGTAAATTTCGAAATTATAAACAATTCCAGTATCCCCAATGAGCACAAACACCTTGTATCCCCATTTTTTTGGTTTCATTTGCTTGTCTAGTGATAAAAATTCTGAACTTGGGGTTCTTCATTTAACTTTTTCCTGTAAGATGTCAACAAATGGTCGAATTTTAAATAACTTGTCAAAATTCATGTGATCTCTAAGAAGTTGCTTACTATTATCACTGAAATTAATATATTTCTTTATCTCCTCTCCTCCCATCTATCACGCGTCATTACAATTCTTTGTCCTCCAGAAGTTGGTAGGTATCTGCTTACATACTACTAACATATACTAATATATAAATTTTTTTTTTTTTTTTTTTTTTTTTTTTTTATATATATGAATATATATATATATAATACATATTATTATATACGTATATATATAATATACTGAACGCCCTTTCCATTCATATATTATACATTTTATATTATACAACAATATACAATACTTATAGTTCGTGAATTTCAATACTGATCAGGAAGATAAACAAAAAGTAGTAGCCTACGACGAATATGTATTTGAATTCTGAAACACATTTTTAGTAATAAAACCTAAACGATAAACAATTGAATAACAATAATGACTGTAAATAACTTATTTCTTACCTGGGTACTGAAATAATATTTTTTCAGACAAGTTTCTCTATGAGAAATATACTCCAGGCTTGGCAACATACCTGCATATCATCACGAGGGCAGAATGTGCGACTATCCAACGGGGACCTCGACTAAAATATATTCCTGATTATAAAAAGTTGCCAAATAGCGCTTTATTTTCGTTGAATCTGTGACATGATGTTTATTTGTCAAAATAATTGGATGTTTACATTTATATGGTACATTCAAATTTTTATTCCTCCCACCTATTCTTATGATTTCTAGGAAAATGATCTAAAAATGGTGGAAATTTTGCTAAAAGTTGTCCTTTTGTTTAAATCTCTTTCTCAAAGACTCTACTTCCTCTATGAATCCATTTTACATAAATGCATCTTTATCTTTCATATATCTATAGCCTACTTCTCTATCTTGACCAAGATAAATATTACTTGTCCCCTTGAGGATAAATGGCTTAACTATTAGCTTTTTTGATTTTTTTATTAACTCTATCATGAAAGGCTTGTATCTCTGGGTCAACATTTCGCTGAAACTTTGCTTAGAATGACCCAAGACAAATGAAACCTAAAAGATGATAATAATGAAAGATAGGCCTAATCACCAAGCCAATTATTGATTTGAATTTTGAAAAAGTCTATTACACCAAAAAAAAAACCAAAATTTGAATGTTGAAATTATCTAGGCCTATAATGCCTAACTTAGAAATTGAATTTTTTGAGCGAAAAATGCAGATCATGGCCTAACACCAGAACAAATGATTATTTCAATTTTTGAAATTGTCTTTAGAAACCACACACACACCAAAAAAAAAAACAAATTTGAGATGAAATGCTAGCCCTAGCTCTAAGTTTGAGCTTGGAATTTTTAGAAATCACATTAATGAAGGGTTAGCAATGATGCCTTGCTTATCTAACTCTCATACCCCAAATTTTGAATTAAATACCCTAAGACTAACTAAACTTAGCGCGATCAAAAAAAACCTATAGCTAGTCTCGTAGTGCCACGTGTTCTACCTCTCATTATGCTTATGTTCAAAATAAACCCTTATTTAAATGATTTCTGACCAAATATAGCCTACACAAAATATCGAAATCTATAAGCTTCGAGATGTTTGATTGTAATTGCAACTTGATAGCACGACGTTATCAAGAGCTTGCAACAAACCCGTTGTAGAAGACCCAATAGATTACCCAATTGACGAAATTTAATCTAAAGAAAATTAAAATTAATACAAAAAAAATCTGTTGAATATGTATAAGTTATGAAAAAATTATATATAAGTTACAATTGGAATCTACATTAGCCTACCTTCAATTATGTGATTTCAAAGACTTTTTTGCGTTTTGAATAAGATTCTAGTATATCCATAATACTCCTGCCTTTGTTTATAATCTATCACTTAAAATTCTTACTTTATAAATTTGATTCGTGAGAAGTTAAAGAAATAGAGATAAGGGTTATAGGAAAATATTGAAAAGAAATGAAGAGAAATTTACCTCTATACCCTTTACATTTTGATTAATTTTCTTGTTTCACATCACGACTTAATAGAACGGTATTTGAATAGAAAGTGATGCCTCCGCTTGAGATTTTTAGTGAAAATTCTGCCGTAATTATATAACAGACAAAATATTATAAATTCCACTAAACTAAAATACTGAATATAGCTAATAGTTTATATCCTAAAAATAAAAACTATATCTCTAAAATAAATACCAAAATGAGCAAAATAGAAGATATATATGTGATATAGTATATAATAGTTTTATAATATATCTCTTAAAGATTCCAAATCCTTTAAAAGATGTAATATAAATGCTTCAGCAAACACTAAACCATTTTTCATCATCTTTTGATTCAGCACACCATTCTCTATCAACAAGAGAAGTAAACTTTATCAGGCTGATATTATTAATGCACAACATCCGTTTATACTGTATTATATGGAAACCACATGTTTCGTGTAAATATTCAGTCAGATTACCACCATGTGCAATGTCATGTTATGTCATCAAGATGTCAACATCTTAAGATGATGATTTAATTCGTTTTATTTAAGCCAATGATGTACATATTTTCAGATGTTCAACTGTGAAACCATAACACGTACGCATGAAAGTTCTCAACAATCGAGGTTCCAATAGTTGCGAACATCAAGGTTTTTTCATTGTCACATGATGAGAACGCAGCGTCTATTCTATTATGACCTCTCACACATGTCACTCTGCACAGATATTTCCTACTCATCGAAACCATGGGAATAACATACCCCTCATCTCTTACCATGCAGTTAGCGATGTCATAAGCTTGATGAATCCATCGCACAAACTGAATAAAGCGTCTATTTTGACTCTCTGGCAGGAATACAAGCAATGTATTCGTATCCATCCAGTGACATAAAATTTTATGACACAACATGGGAATAACAACCTCTGACTGAAGATACAAACAACCAGACTGGAGATCGGGAGGATTCATGTACCAGTAACAGCAACAAAAATATCCTATGAAGAAATCAGTATGCGTAAAACAAAACCCTTATAGGTAATGAGATCTTTCTTCAACCAATCAGAAAAAGTAAACAACAGGAATACAACGCACGAACGAACCATATTAGTTCAAAAAACGGTATATATTCTCGTTAGACAACACAACAACAACCAACAACAACAACAAACAACAACAACAACAAACAACAAAAAAACAAAACAACAACACAACAACAACAAACAATCACACACAACAATAACATAATACCAAAATAAGTTCTTTATATACAAAACCAACGCATACTATATGCTAACGTAACATTTTTTCACATTAATAAATAACTCTTAAAAACTTAACAAAGAATATTAAGGCACAATGACAAAAACCTAACACACCTTACGCTAGAATATAAACAACTAAACAATAACCAAGTTCCGTACTTTAATAGCAGTAAAGTACTAGCACAGCATACAAAAAACGTAACCTATTCACTCTTTTTCAAGCATTTCTCCTCTCCATCCAATTTTAATTTTACATAAAAACTATTTTACGTAGCAATTAGACTATCATTTCGGATAAACATAGTGCAAAATGACTTCTTTATATACTAACATTGAAACCTATCTTAACATCAACAAGGTTTCATATTAAGATAGCTAACAAAGCATCATATGAACTAAGAAAATAATGTACAACGACAAACTAACACAAACTTAAGCAAGAATAAAATGTTAACAACAAAGCCTCCACACCTTAACACCCCTGTAAAGTAACTAACGTGCATACAAACGTAACCTATTCATACTTTTTCCAAGCCTATCTCTAACATATTAACCTGAAATTTTACATTACATAGTAATATTAAACAAGGATTTATCATAATCTTGTCCAATATACAGCCCAACGAATAACATTAAACATAACAAAGTTTTATCCAAACATAACACAAAAAATAAAGTCTTTATATACCAACCCATCAGAACTATATGCTTAACCAACAAAGCTTTAGCTTCAATAAACCTACCATATCATCCCAACTAAGAATAAAGGCAAACTTAACATACCTCGTGTATGGACAACACAACATTCCTGAAAATTCCCTACTATCAACGGTAAAGTAGCTACCATTACGCTTTATTTTTTTTCAATTCTCTCTCTCT
>JABUQX010108596.1:22500-32609 GCA_015478945.1 Trachelipus rathkii | reverse complement strand
CAAATATAGTCACAATCTTCGCAGTCTAACAAGATCCCTTTCAACTAAATATATTTTAACTTAAAGAAATATTCTTCACTACAATTATATAATTAAAAAATTGCTTACCAATTAAAACGTTCACAAGAGATTCTTTTCATTTAGAAACAATGTTTTTAACTTGAATGAAAATCTTTTTCTAACTGACTACTCAATTTTTGACAAGTTATTTACTATTAAAAGTTCACAGCACAAAGATGAGTAAGAAGTTAATGAATGATGGCCGGAAGTTTTAATTTGAAAATTCAAAAACTCTATCTTCAGAATTATATTATTGTCAAATCATTCAAAAATCGCTCAAATCTTACGCTAAAGTTCCAACAATTGAGATTAGAACAATTAATAACTTGTCTTTGAACAGTTCTCGAAAACTTTTACTTTTTTTCATTTTAAAACTTTTACAGTTTTTTTTAATTTATTTAACTGTTCAGCGGAAGTTTCAGCTTATTTGGCCTTTTTATGGACTTCAGTTTCAGATATTGTAATTTAAATAAACCAAAGAAATTTGAATATTTCAACGAGGTTTGAAACTTTGGAGATGAATCGACGTTTGAATCAAACAACATCAGAAACAACTTCTTTGAGGTTTAATTAATTAATTAATTAATAATATATAATAATAATAGAATAACTTAATAATATAATAATAATATCATAATAATAAATATAATATAATATAATATAATTAATAATCTGAATAATAATATAAAATAGAATAAGTAGCTTAGTAATAATATTATATATTTATAATATATAATACTATATATATATATATATAATATACAAATTTATATATAATAAATATAATATATATTATAATATAATATATAGATAATATAATATAATATATAAAATAATATATATTATAAATTAAAATATAATAATACAGTATAAATATAATATATACTATATATATATTGATAAATATATTATATAATATATTATATATATATATATATAAATATAATATATATACTATAATATAATATATATATATATAATACTATAATATAATAATAATATACTATACTTATTATAAATATATATATAATTTATAATATTTATCATAAATTTATATATATATAGTATATAAATATATATAATATATATATAATATATATACTATAATAATATATAATATATATATAATATATATTATATAATTATATATAAATAATAATATAATTTAATATATATATAATATAATAAATAATAAAAATATATATATTATAAATATATATATATATATAAATATATATATATAGTATATAAGTATATTTATATATATATATATATATATGATATAATATATATTATATATATATGATATGGATATGCATTTCATTCATAGCTTGTGTGTTTAGGAGTGACCATACCCGTCAGGTATCGTTGCAGGTGCGTCGGATGCGGTTGCGGTGCGTGCGTTGCGGGCTGCGCGTTGCGGTTCGATGCGTTGCGGTGCGGTGCAGGGTGCGGGTATATTTGACACAAAATTTCGTGTCAGGTTGAGTACAATGACAAAATATAAAGAAGCTGTGAGCAAGAAAACTATTGATTTCGTTACGGGTGGTTTAAACGCCAAACAAAATTCGTCTGAAGCACCCGTTTAATTCTGTCGGTATGTTGCAGTTTGAATAGGTATGGAGTTGCTATTTACAGTCGAAGGGTACTTATTCTCCAAGTTTAAAGCAGCGTTTTTAGGCTGGGGTCGACATGACCTAGGGTGTCCTGCAGAATTTTGAAAATTTATAATTTTGACTTTTTTTATATTTATTGGACTGGCATTATTATTTGTCTTTTACTAGTTTGCAAATATATTTAATTCAGGAATATTACATTTGAAGAATATGGGGGTCTACATACGTAACTTCGAGGATCAGAGGGTCCACATGCCGTGAAAGTTTAGGACTGAGGGGTCATTACATGCCGTGAAGTTAGGCACTGAGGGGCCATACTAATAGTTAGGACTCAGGAGGATACCACATACGTAAGAGTTAGACTCAGAGGGCTCATTATGAGAACGATTAGAACTGAGGGGGTCCTCATGATACGTTAAAGTTACGGACTGAGGGTCACGCCTACTCTTAAGTTAGGATCAGGAGTTTCCCATATGTAAAAGTTAGGAACTGAGGGAGTCCTCTATACGTAAAGTTAGGACTGAGGGGAAACCATACTTAAGTTAGGATCAGCGAGGTCCAATTGCGTTTAGTTAGGACTGAGGGGTCTTCATACGCGTAAAGTTAGGACTGATGGCCACATACTTAAAGTTAGGACTCAGAGCGTTACCATATGTAAGTTAGGACTGCCGGGGCACATCACCGTAAGTTAGAATTCAAGGGTCTACATATGTAATTTATGACTTTAGGGTGTCCACTTGTGAACTGGATTTAATAACTTTCACTTCTTTCAGGTCCTTGAAACTTGAGGAAAATATTCAGGTTAAGGTGCAGAGTTTTGCATTGTATTCAGATGGGTTAAACCTGTTACACATTGGATCCAAATTTCTAGGAAAATAATTGACGGTAAGCTAAGCACATTTTGTTGGCAAAAATGGACTAAAAAGAGCTAGCCAATGGTGGGGAAGTCCTATTTGCCTTAAAGAGGATTTCCACCACACTTGTAATCAAGCGCGCCACTATATTATTTGCGCCTGCCTGCCACACTGAATTTGTATCTTCACGAGTACAACGTACCAATAGGTACAGATCAAAGGCTCTATTATTATTAATATTCATTATTATTATTAGTTAGTTACTTATTATTATTATTATTATTAAGTATTATATTGTATTATTCTTATTATTTTATTATTGTATTATTATTATTTTCTATTTCTTATTATTCATTAATTATTGATTATTATTATTATTATTATCTATTATTATCTATTTTTATATATTATTAACATTTTTTATTAATATATTATTATTCTTATTATTATTATTATATTATTATTAATTATTATTATTATTATTATTATTATTATTGATTTTTTTTTTTATATATTTTAATATTATTAATATTATTATTATTATTATTTATTATTTTAATTTTGGTGATATTTTACTAAGATATTATTATTATTATTATTATTATTATTATTTTATTATTATTTCTATTATCGAATTATTATTATTTTATTATATATTATTATTATTATATTATTTGATTATTATTATTATTATTATTCATTATTAATATTTATAATTAATATTATTATATTATTAATTATATATATTATTATTATTATTATTATTATTATTATTATTATTATTATTATTTTTTATTATATTATTATTAGTAGTAGATAGTAGTAGTAGTAGTCAGTAGTAGTAGTAGTGCAGTTAGTAGTAGTAGTAGTAGTAGCAGCAGTAGTAGTAGTGTATCATTAATATTTATATCTTATTACAATTACTTATTATTATTATTATTATTATTATTATATTATTTTATTAATTATTCTTATTATTATTTAATTATTATTATTATTATTCATTATTATTATTATTATTATACTAATGTTAAAATTTAAATATCATTATTATTATGAATGTTAATAATTAATTATTATTATTATTATTAATTTTATTATATATATATATTATTATTTTATTATTATTATTATTATATTATTATTATTATTAGTTATTATTATTATCTATTATTATTATTTATTTTATTTATTATTATTATTGTTATAATTATTATTATAAAAACGTAATTTCCTCGAAAGGGCGATAGGTTTGATAAATGTGCGCTGTTGATCTCAACCATTAGTGCGATTTACGCTTTTGCAGCGGTTCTTATTCATATTTAGAATCTATGGAATGTGTCACCACAACGATAATGAACATATTTTTAAATGCTAATAAACAGATATTCACTCATCTAACACATATAACGTGGGGGAGGCATAGAATTTCACACATCCCTTACATACCTACCTAACCTACCTACCTACCTACAGCATTACATACATTAACACATATCAATACCCTTCTTTCATACACACAGATACATAATATACATACATACATACACACATACATACATACATAATCATACATAATACATACATACTACATACATACATACATTACATACATACCATACCTACTAACATACACTACATCATCCTACATACATAGCATACATACTACATACCATACATAATTACATACATTAACATACCTACATACATACATTAGCATACATCACCATACATAACAACATAATACTACATGTATAAACATGCAATTAACCTCCCCCTAATTCACACATGACTTCTTTGCACTATAGCAAACATTTGGAAAGAAAATGGAGCAAAAATTCGATATTTCCTATTTATTTGTTTTAAGCATTCTGTGAAGATGTTACAAGGAAAATTTAATATGTTTTTGGGATGGGAATAGTGTGACATGCGTACCGTTTAATTGCAACTTAATTTCAATTTGCTCCTATTTGCCTTAATTGTCAGAAAGGATGAAAAAGAAGACAGGACTGCGATCGGACAAGCAATTATTCACTAATTGTGTTATTTCAATTTTTCCTTTATTGTTGTTATTTAGGTTTCAAATTTATGTTTTAATTTAGTTTATCCCATTATTGTATTTAATTTTAGTTATCCTTTATTAGTTTTATTTAGCTTGCCTTCATTAAGCTACTGAAATAATGGTAATAATTTAGATTGGTCTACACCTTATTGATTTAATTCTTGTTTTCTTTATTGATTTGATTAGGTACCCTTTTTGATTAAGTGTAGTTAACAAATTTTGTTATTTAATTTAGTTACACCTTATGCATTTAATTTAGATAAACGGTTAGTTATTGCTTATTTTAGAGTAGCAATCACTTTTAAGTATATTAATTGCTTATTGTAGAGGCAATTTAGTTTACTTTACGTATTTTAAATTGTTACAATATATCTTATCGTTAATGTGAACGTGTAGTTGGTGTAACCTAAATTTAAAATATTTTCAATTCGTAAATATAATGAGCGTATAATTTAAAAAAACAAAAAAAAAAAAAAAAAAAACATCCAGGATGATGGCTTTTTTTTTGTTTTATTAGGTGGGCTTTTTTTTGGGGGGGGTTTATGCTATTTTGTGAATAATATATTATATACTATAATATTATATATAATATATATATATTATATATATATTATATACTTAATATTATATAATATATATATATTATATATAATATATATATATATATTATTATATATGTTTATATAGATATATATATTATATTATATGTATATATTAAATATATATATAATTATATATATATTATATATATTATATTATATCAATAATAATATATATATATTATATTATATATATATATTATATATAATATAATTATATATATATATATTATATAATTATATATATTAAATATATAAGATAATTATATATATATTATATATATATTTTATCTTATATAGTATAATATATATATCTATATATAGTATATATTTATATATATATGTGTGGTGTGTGTGTGTGATGTGTGTGTGTGTGTTGTGTGTGTGTGTGTGTTGATGTGTGTGTGTGTGATGTGTGTGTACCCCAATTAGCAACAGATTAAAATGGCGAAGAAACTTTATGACCATAATTAATTGAAAGAAGCAGGGACTGCATCTAAAGCGAGACTAATTACATTAATTTTATTCTCGAATCGTGGAAGAGAAAGCTGAATTGAAATCATGAAATTGGCGCGCAAATTGGAGGAAAAGCGCCGTTGTATTACCAAGTTCGGCGATGAATATTAAACGTTTTTCAAATTAGAAAAGAATATCGCGAGCAATATGTATAGGTGAATGAAACTGACGTGGGTGAGTGTGGGCAGAGTGATCGAGTGGGAATTGTTATTGGGTTGAGTGAGAGAGTTGGGATGAATGTGGGCTGAAGAAGGGAGCGGAGATGAATGTGCGCTTAATGAGTGAATGTGGAGTGAATGTGGGTTGAGTGAGCGAGTGAGGATGAGTGTGGGCTGAGTGATCGAGTGGGAATTGTTATTGGGTTGAGTGAGAGAGTTGGGATGAATGTGGGCTGAAGAAGGGAGCGGAGATGAATGTGCGCTTAATGAGTGATATATGAGTGAATGTGGGTTAAGTGAGCGAGTGAGGATGAGTGTGGGCTGAGTGATCGAGTGGGAATTGTTATTGGGTTGAGTGAGAGAGTTGGGATGAATGTGGGCTGAAGGAACCATCGGAGATGAATGTGGGCTTAATAAGCAATTTTGAGTGAATGTGGTTTGAGTGAGCCATTGGAAATTCAGTTTGTGAGGGGGAAGGGAGGGGAGAGATAGGTTTGAAACAAAATAAATTGTGGAAACTTTTCTTAAAATAATATTAAGAAAGACGCCAAATTAAAAGACCTTATATGAAAACATAGAAGCAAAAACAATTATAGTATTGTGAAAGTTAATAATAATAACTTAAGAAAGCTTTAATTGGAATATTACCAAGTATGAATTTAATTGTAGTGATCATTATTTTAAAGACCTTATATATATATATATATATATATATATATATATATATATATAAAAATATTATATATATATATATATATATATATATATATAATATATATATATATATATATATATATATATATATATATATATATATATATATATATATATATATATAGACATATGACTGCTGCACATAAATATTAAATAGACAAAATTTGTCTTCCACTCAAGTTGTACATATTAATGAATTTAGTTTTTACTGCAATAAGATTTAATGCTTGCACAATCAGATGTACATTGTTTATATCTTAAATTGTCCAATAAGTAAATAAAAGTTATTGCATTTCAAGTTAAATATATATAATAAATGTTCAAAACAAATTTTCATAATTGTTAAGCTTTAAACTTTCATGTGTTTAATACTTTAATTGTACATGACTGTTTTTATTTTTAGAATTATTAAACTTGCAATCCCTGTGAAATATGATTTAAGGAGCGTAAAATAAAGTAGAAAAAACCCTCAGAATTTGGTAATCCTGAATAAATTTTATCACAAGTTGGTAACCCTGCTATATTTTATCACAAGTTGACAATCTATGGGTAAAATTTATCAATAAAGACAACTTTACTATAAACTTTTCAACACGCTAGCAATCTAAGTTAAATAGAGGAATGTAAAATATAAAAAAAATATGAGTAAAGGTCACACATAATGTCACAGAATTTATAAATACCAAAATAATTGTCCTTAAATGAATATCGACCCCTTAATGAAAGTAATGTAGGAGAATCAAAAAAATTTGTAGCAATTTAAACAAAATATAGTCACAATTTCGCAGTCTAACCAAGAATCCCTTTCAACTAAAATTATATTTAAGCTTAAAGAAAATATTTCTTCACTACAATTATATATTAAAAAAGTTGTTTACAATTAAAAACTTAAAACAAAGAGATTCTTCTTCAATTTAAAAACATGTTTGAAACTTGAGGAAAATCTTTCTAAACTCTACTCGCATATTGAACAAGTTATTTACAATTAAAAGCTCACAACACAAAGATGAGTAAGAAGTTACTGAAAATGTTGGCGGAGTTTAATTGTAAAATTAAAAATCTATCGTTCAGAATTTTAATTATCGCTCAAATCCCATTCAAAATCGCTCAAAATTTACGTATTAAAATTCTAACTTATTGAATTAGCGACAATTAATCAACTTTTCTTTAAAAGTTTCAAAATAACTTTTAATTTTTTCATTTAAAACTTTTCAGTTTTTTTTATTTAACTTTTAGCTGAAAGTTTAGCTGTTATTTGGCCTTTTTTTTTGGACTTGTTTCAGATTTTAATTTAATAAACCAAAAAATTTTTGCAATATTTCAACGAGGTGGAAAATTTGGAATGAAATCGATTGAAATCAAAGCATCGAAAACAACTTCTTCTGATTTTAATTAATTAATTAATAATAATACATAATAATATTAATACAATAATCACACACACACACACACACACACACACACACACACACACAATAGTAACACACACACACACACACACACACACACACACACACACACACACACACAATAATAACAGATTATTAATACACACACACACACACACACACACAATAATGAATAATAATAATACACACACACACACACACACACAATAATCACACACACACACACAATGAAAATGAAAATAATAAGAAAATGATAATAGTACTTATATATATATATATATATATATATATATATATATATATATATATATATATAGATATATATATATATATATATATATATATATATATATATATATATATATATATATATATATATATATATATATATATATATATATATGGATTTGATTTCATCCTATAACTTTTTGTGGTTTAGGTGACCAACCCGCCGTTATCGTTTGGTGTGGTGCGGTGTGGCTGTGCGGTGCGGTGCGCGGTGCGGTGTGCGGTGCGGTGCCGTGCGATGTAGAAAATTACAGTACAAGGCATTGAAAAATATAAAGAAACTGTGAGAAGAAACTATTGATTCGTTACGGTGTCGTTTAATGCAAAAAAATTTGATATGGAGCAACCGTAATTTGTGGTAAGTGTCAGTTTAATGGATATGGAGGTAGTGTAAGTCGAAGGGGACTTAATCTCCACAGTTTAAAGCAGCGTTTCCAGGCCCGGGGTCGACATGGACTCCCAGGGGTCCACAGAGATTTTTAAAAATTTATAATTTTGATTTTTTATATTATATTGGACTGGATTAATTTAGAATATTACATTTGAGAATAATCCATACATTAAAACAGGACTCAGAGCTAATATAAAGTTAGGACTGAGGGGGTCCACATACAAAGTTAGGGACTGAGGATTCACATACTTAAAGTTAGGACTCAGGAGGTCCACGTATGTAAAGTTAGGACTGAGGGGGTCCATATACGTAAAGTTAAGACTCAGAGGGTTCACATGCGTAAAGTTAGGACTGAGGGGGTCCTCATACGTAAAGTTAGGACTGAGGGTTCACATACTTAAAGTTAGGACTCAGGAGGTCCACTTAAAGAACTGGAGGGGGCCACATGCGTTAGGACTTAGGGTGTCCACTTGTGAAACACTGGTTTAAAGAAAGGTACTTTCACCTTCTTTCAGTCCTGAAACACTTGAGAAAATTTAGTTTAAGGTGCAAGTTTTGCATTGTATTCAATGGGCAACTGTTACACATTAGATCCAAATTCATGAGAAATAATTGAGGTAGACTAGCACATTTTTGTCAAAAATAGACTGAAAATAGAACTAGCCAATGGTGGTGAAGGTCCTATTTGCATTAAAGAGGATTTCCACCACTCTTGTAATCAAGGGTTCATATATTATTTTGCCCTTCCTACCACATTGGATGTATCTTCACGAATATTATAACGGTGGTGAAAGTCTGATTTGCATTAAAGAGGGCTTCCACCACTTATGCAATCAAGGATTCATATATTATTTTGCCCTTCCTACCACATTGGATGTATTGTCACGAATATTATAATGGTGATGAATGTCAGATTTGCATTAAAGAGAATTTCCACCACTCTTTCAGTCAAGGGTCCATATATTATTTTGCGCCTCCTGCCACACTAGATGTATCTTCACGAGTATTATTCCATACAACGTGCAATGGTACTAGGAGTCAAAAGCTCTATTATTATTATTAATATTATTATTATTATTATATTATTATTATTATTATTATTATTATTATTATTATTATTATTATTATTATTATTATTATTATTATTATTATTTATTATTAGTAGTAGTAGTAGTAGTAGTAGTAGTAGTAGTAGTAGTATCATTAAATATTTATATCATTATTATAATTAAAATTATTATTATTATTATTATTATTATTATTATTATTATTATTATTATTATTATTATTATTATTATTATTATTATTATTATTATTATTATTATTATTATTATTATTATTATTATTATTATTATTAATATACAAAGTCATAAGAGAGAGAACGAAGTATGCCATGCTCTGTCGAAGGCGTTGGATATTTCAAGGGACATCATAACATGACG
>JABUQX010108596.1:12500-17500 GCA_015478945.1 Trachelipus rathkii | reverse complement strand
CGGAAGGATTCCAGGAACCTGGAACTGGAAAGTGACTTCCTGGAAAAAAAAAAAAAAAAAAAAAATAAAAAAAAAAAATTAATAGAAAAAAAAATTAGTAATAATAATAATAATAAAAAAATTATTTTATAATACTAAATAAATAAATAATAAATAGTTTGAGTGAAGGTATCTCTATTTTCAGTTGTCTGTTTGTTCCATCGAGGTTTCGGGTTTCCTTCCAGATAGGAAATTTTTTAGAAGGTTGAAATTTGCATAATGTATAGAAGATGGAGAAAGGATTTGGAATCGGAGCTGGAGCTGGAGCTGGAGCTGTTGTCCTATCATCTGAAATAAAAGAAGAAGAAATGCACGGAGTGCATAAGAGAAGATGGAGGAAGGAGGAAGAAGGAGGAATGAGGAAGGAGGAAGAAGGAGGAATGAGGAATAAGAATGAATGGTGTTTGGAACCCCCCGGAGGAGGGTCCCAACTGAAATAAAAGAAGTTTAAATGCACGGAGTGCATAAGAAGAAGAAATGCACGGAGTGCATAAGAGAAAAAGGAGGAAGGAGGAAGGATGGAGAAAGGAGACAGAGAAGAAGACAGAGTTGGTACAGGCACCGGTGATGGAGCCGGTGCGGTGCTGTTAGTAAACATTCGTTTAGCCTCAGACTGACATTTCTATTTTCAAAATCTCGTTTTCTTTTTATAAACGTCAACTAAAATATATTGTTTGCTATTTTTATTTTATAAGTTTTATAAGTTTCATTCTTTATGTTTTTAATTTTTGTTTTCAATTTAAATTTTTTAATTACTTTTTTTTATTTTTTTTTTTAAAATTTTACTCTTTTATGATTACAACGTAAAATTTTGCATTTACATACCCTAAAGCAAATCAGTAAATCAGTTAATCAAGCTACCCACTCCACCCTCCTACCATCTGTGATCTATTGATCTATTGATCTATTGATCTATTGATCTATTGATCTATTGATTCAAGTCATATTTTGTATAACATAACACAAAAACTTTTATTTATTTTGTTTTGTTTTCTTAAATATTTTGGTTTTTACTAAAAATTTATTCTTTTTATGTTTATAACTTAAAAAATTTGCATTTTTACATACCCTAAAGCAGTAAATCAGTAAATCAGTTAATCAAACTGCCCTCCTACCCTTCCATGATCCATTGATCTATTGATCTATTGATCTATTGATTCAAGTCATATTTTTATTAAAATTGTTATGTTTTACATACCCTAAAGCAGTAAATCAGTTAATCAAACTACCCTCCTATCTTCCATGATCTATTGATCTATTGATCTATTGATTCAAGTCATATTTTGTATAACATAACACAAAAACTTTATTTATTTTGTTTTGTTTTCTTTAAACATTTTGTTTTTACTAAAAAATTTATTCTTTTTATGTTTATAACTTAAAAAAATTTGTATTTTTACATACCCTAAATCAGTAAATCAGTAAATCAGTAAATCAGTAAATCAGTAAATCAGTTAATCAAACTGCCCTCCAGCCACCCTCCTACCCATCCATGATCTATTGATCTATTGATCTATTGATTCAAGTCATATTTTGTATAACATAACACAAAAACTTTTTATTTATTTTGTTTTGTTTTCTTTAAACATTTTGTTTTTACTAAAAATTTAATTCTTTTTATGTTTATAACTTAAAAAATTTGCATTTTTACACACTCCTAAAGGGTAATCAGGTAAATCAGTTAATCAAACCCACCCACTTTATCCGCTTCACCGTATCTTATGATCTATTGATCTATTGATCTATTGATTTATGTCATATATTGTATAACATAACATAAAATAATTTCTTTGCTGTAGCTGGTGTTGTTGAAATGTCACGTTTGTTGTTGCATTTGTTGTAGTTGTTGTTGTTGTTGTTGTTGTTGTTAAATATATCAAATGTTCAAGTTAAATGAAAATATACAACACTTTTTCAAACATATCTCTAAAATATTAATGTTAATTTTACATTAACATTGTAATATTGAAAACTAAACAAAAAATATATCTCATCCTAGCCTAACTGACATACAGCATTCATTAACAAGGTAACTAAATTAGAAGTTTCAACTTACCAGCAGAAGTCAGCATAACAATCTCAATCTTTACTATACACAACCGCCCAAAATATTATTATTATTATTATTATTATTATTATTATTATTATTATTATTATTATTATTATTATTATTATTATTATTATTATTATTATTATTATTATTATTATTATTATTCCACAAAGATCTCACGACACCAATAACGTGTGCGACCATATCGCTTGCATGTTCACAACTAAAACATTGGCTGGTAAAATGCTCTCTACCAGACAACCTAAACACATGCAGTCTTGTTACGCCTGGGCGGTAACCAATCAGAAAGAACTGTATTTGCTAAGTGCCATCACGGTGAGCCAATGAAATTCGAGGAATGACTCATTAATCTTAATATCTTTTGACATATGAGAAGGGTAACGAGATTTATTACCTTGTTCCCAATATCTTTTGACACATGAGAAGGGTGACGAGATTTATTACTTTGTTCCAGGGCCTTACTTAACATCTACTCAAAGCTACAGTAGTTCTATTATTATTATTATTATTATTATTATTATTATTATTATTATTATTATTATTATTATTATTATTATTATTATTATTATTATTATTATTATATCAACTATATATGTATATGAACATAACAAATCTAACACACACACACACACACACACACACACACACACACACACACACACACACACACACACACACACACACACACACACACAATTATATATACTTTACTTAATACATTAGCCTGGCAGTCATCGTACAAACTTACTGATCACATGACTGCTATTTCTATGATGTCAAGCAGATGTGTAACATTTTCTAAACGTCGTTGGAAGACATTTACATTTTTCACATGTTTAATATAAACATTTCGTTTTGTTATGTATTTTCTTTTACGTTTCTATTATTCTTTATATTTAAATTTTGTTAAAAGTTAGTTATTTATTTATTTATTTTAGTTTTATTTATTTTTATTTTTATTTATTTAAAATAATCTATATTTTTTAAAACTTTTATTTATTTTTGCTTATTCTGTTTAAAACATTTTGTTTTAACTAAAATTTATTTCATTTTATGTTTATAACTTAAATTTTTGCTTTTTTACATACCCTCAAGCGGTAAAAGGAAATCAGTTAATCAAACCACCCACCCCACCCTCCTACCCTTCCATGATCTATTGATCTATTGATCTTGTATCTATTGATCTAATGATCTATTTATTCAAGTCCATTTCGAGTATCATTTTGAGGGAAACATAACATAAAAATAAAGTTCTTTATATACTGATCAACGAATATATGCTAACGTAGCAAAGTTTTCCCATTAATAAAGCTAACATAACATCACCTGAACTAAGAATATAATGTACAACAACAAACCTAGCATACCCTAAGCACTGAATAAAACAGCTAATATCAACAGTTCCACAATTCTTAACAACAGTAAGGTAACTAACATATAGCATACAAAAACGTAACCTATTCACACTTTGTCAAGCATATTTAACATATCAATGTTAATTTTACATTAACATTGCAAAAATATTTAACAAACATTTATCATAACCTTGTCTAATTATCATATAGACCTACGACAATATGCTAACGTAACAAATCTGTACATAAATAAAGCTAACATAACATAACCTGAACTTAGAATATAATGTACAACGACAAACCTAACATACCTAACAATGTTAATGTAAAATTAACATTAATATTTTAGAGATATGTTTGAAAAAGTGTTGTATATTTTCATTTAACTTGAACGTTTGATATATTTAACAACAACAACAACAACAACAACAACAACAACAACAACAACAACAACAACAACAACAACAACAACAACAAACAACAACAACAACAACAGCTACAGCAAAGAAATTATTTTATGTTATGTTATACAAAATATGACATGAATCAATAGATCAATAGATCAATAGATCATGGATGGGTAGGAGGATAGAGTGGGTGGTTTGATTAACTGATTTACTGATTTACTGCTTTAGGGTATGTAAAAATGCAAATTTTTTAAGTTATAAACATAAAAAGAATAAATTTTTTAGTAAAAACAAAATGTTTAAAGAAAACAAAACAAAATAAATAAAAGTTTTTGTGTTATGTTATACAAAATATGACTTGAATCAATAGATCAATAGATCAATAGATCAATAGATCAATAGATCATGGATGGGTAGGGGGCTGGAGGGCAGTTTGATTAACTGATTTACTGATTTACTGATTTACTGATTTACTGATTTACTGATTTAGGGTATGTAAAAATTCAAATTTTTTTAAGTTATAAACATAAAAAGAATAAATTTTTTTTTAGTAAAAACAAAATGTTTAAAGAAAACAAAACAAAATAAATAAAAGTTTTTGTGTTATGTTATACAAAATATGACTTGAATCAATAGATCAATAGATCAATAGATCAATAGATCATGGAAAGGTAGGATGACAGTTTGATTAACTGATTTACTGCTTTAGGGTATGTAAAACATAACAATTTTAATAAAAATATGACTTGAATCAATAGATCAATAGATCAATACAATAGATCATGGAAGGGTAGGAGGGTAGTTTGATTAACTGATTTACTGATTTACTGCTTTAGGGTATGTAAAAATGCAAATTTTTTAAGTTATAAACATAAAAAGAATAAATTTTTAGTAAAAACAAAATATTTAAAGAAAACAAAACAAAATAAATAAAAGTTTTTGTGTTATGTTATACAAAATATGACTTGAATCAATAGATCAATAGATCAATAGATCACGGATGGGTAGGAGGGTGGAGTGGGTAGCTTGATTAACTGATTTACTGATTTACTGCTTTAGGGTATGTAAAGTGCAAAATTTTTACGTTGTAATCATAAAAAGAATAAAAATTTTAAAAAAGAAAAAGAA
>JABUQX010108596.1:0-7500 GCA_015478945.1 Trachelipus rathkii | reverse complement strand
ATATCTCCAACATGACAATGTTAATTTTACATTAACATAGTAATATTTAACAAAAAATTTATCATAACCTTACCTAACCATCATAATATCTAACGGGTAAAGACAAACAAAGTAAAGTTTTACCCTATGTAAAGCTAAACTATGAACATAACATACTTGACACACAACAACCAGACGAATAAACAGCTTTCATTAACAACTTAGTCAAGATATATTGATCTATTGATTCAAGTCACATTTCGAGTATCATTTTAAATTAACATAACATAAAACAAATTCTTTATACACTGATCAACGAATATACGCTAACGTAACAAAGTTTTCATATCAATAATGCTAACATAACATCATCAGGTCTAAGAATATAATGTACAACAAAAAACCTAATACCCCCTTAAACACGAATAAACGTTAAAATTAACAAAGTAGCCCACTTAACAATAGTAAAGTAACTAACATAGCATACAAAAACGTAACCTATTCACACTTTGTCAAGCATATCTCTAACATAGCAATGTTAATTTATATTAACATGGTAATATTTAAGAAAAATTTATCACAACAATGGTTAATTATCATACTGATCAACGAAAATACTCTAACATAACAAAGTTTCCACATCAATAAAGCTAACATAGCATAACATGAACTAAGAATAAGTGACAAAACCTAACACAACTTACACACGAATAAACTGTTAACATTAACAAAGTTCCACACTTAACACCTGTAAAGTAACTAACATTGCATGCAAAACGTAACCTATTCATACTTTTTCCAAGCGTATCTCTAACATATTAACGTTAATCTTACATTGACACAGTAACATTTAGCAAAAATGTATCATAACCTTGTCCGATTATCATACAGACCAACGAATATATGCTAACGTAACAAAGTTTTTTACATTATCATAGTAACATTTAAAAAAAATTTATCATAACCTTACCTAAATATCATAATCCCAACAAATAACTGCAAACATAACAAAGTTTTAACCAAACATAACATAAAAATAACAAAGTTTTATCCAAACATAACATAAAAATAAGTTCTTTGAATAAAATATCATAGTAAAATGTAATAGTTTACCGAATTTAAAGCAGTAAATCTGTAAATCAAACCACCCGTACCCTCCCTGCCCCTCCCTACGGAGCGGGCATTACCCCTCCGAAGGAGGGGTAAGGCCTCAGCCCTTCGGGCTGAGACCCAAAACCCGCTTACACCCCTTCGGGGTGATCCCCCCTCTCAGGATTCACACCCTTTCAAGGGGCGCATCCCATTGGGTTTTCTCTCGGGAGGTGATGTGTTGCTTTAGATACTCTTGGTTAATGAAAACTGTTTATTCGTAAGTTAGGTATGTTATGTTAAATATTACTATGACAGTGTGAAATTAACACTGATTTGTTAGAGAAATGATGAGTTTTGTAAGATATTACGGTGTTAACTAACGATGATGTGTTAGAAACGTGAGCCTAGGTTAAGTTTTTTGTTGAGTAATGTTAGGTTTGCCCGAGAATTTTGCTAATGTCTACGTTTATTCATAGTTCAAATGATGTTATATTCGAAACGAGTGACACTTTGATGAAGATAGTGTCAATTCATAGTTCAAGATGCTGGTATCTTTGATAGATTGGTCACTTTGTTAAGGAATTTGTTAGATAATACGGCCTTACCTGTTGATGATATGCGGGAAAAGTGGGAAAATATCGAGTATTGTATGACCTGTTAGCTACTTTACCTTTGATAAGTAGGGAATTTTCAGGATGTTAGCAGATTATTCATACGCGAGGTATGTTAGGTTTGCATTTGTACATTATATTCTTAGTTCAGGTTATGATATGTTAGCTTTATTGGTGCTGAAACTTTGTTGCGTAAGCGTATATTCATAGGTCAGTATACTCGAAATATGACTTAAAACAATAGTTCAATAGATTATAGGTGTATAGGTGGGTAGGTGACTGTAGGAATGGATGGTTTGATTTACTGATTTACTGCTTTAAAATCAGTAAACTAATACGCTTTACTGTGATATTTTATTCAAAGAACTTATTTTTATGTTATGTCAGGATAAAATTTTGTTATTTTTATGTAATGTTTGGTTAAAACATTGTTATGTTTGCAATTATTCGTTGGGGTTTATGATATTTAGACGAGGTTATGATGAATTTTTGTTAAATATTACGAAGTTGATGTAAAAAATTTGTTACGTTAGCATTATATTCGTTGTCAGTATGATGATTAGACAGGGTTATGCTAAATTTTTGTTAATTATTACGATGTTAATGTAAAATTAACATTGATATGTTGGAGATATGCTTGAGAAAGTGTTAATAGGTTACGTTTTGAACGAAGTGTTAGGTACTTTACTGTTGTTAAGTGCGGAAATTTGTTAATGTTAGTAGTTTATTCATACGTATGGTGTGTTAGGTTTGTCGTTGTACATTATATTCTTAGTTCAGGTTATGTTATGTTAGCTTTATTAATGTAAAAACTTTGTTACGTTAGCATATATTCGATGGTTAGTATATAAAGAACTTATTTTTGTGTTATGTTTATCCGAAATGATACTCGAAATGTGACATGAGTCAATAGATCAATAGATTAAAAGGTCATGGACGGAGGGGTGGGGAGGGGTTGATGGTTTGATTTACTGATTTACCGATTTACTGCTTTAAAATCAGTAAACTATTACAATTTACTATGATATTTTATTCAAAGAACTTATTTTTATGTTATGTTTGGATAAAACTTTGTTATGTTTACAGTTATTCGATGATCTGTATGATAATTAGACAAGGTTATGATAAATTTTTGTTAAATATTACTGTGTTAATGTAAAATTAACGTTAATATGTTAGAGATATGCTTGGGAAAAAGTATGAATAGGTTACGTTTTGTATGCAATGTTAGTTACTTTACTGGTGTTAAGTGTGGAACTTTGTTAATGTTAACAGTTTATTCGTGCGTAAGTTGTGTTAGGTTTATCGTTGTACATTATTTTCTTAGTTCATATGATGCCATGTTAGCTTTTTTTAATGTGAAAACATTGTTATGTTAGCATATATTCGATGGTTAGGATATAAATAACTCATTTTTGTGCTATGTTTATCCGAAATGATACTCGAAATGCAACGTAAATCAATAGTGTTAATGTAAAATTAGCATTGATATGTTAGAGATATGCTTGAAAAGTGTGAATAGGTTACGTTTTGTACGCTGTGCTAGGTATTTTACTGTTGTTAAGTATGGAACTTTGTTAATGTTAGTAGTTTATTCATGTGTAAGGTGTGTTAGGTATTGTCATTGTACTTTATACTGTTAGTTCTGGTAATGGTATGTTAGCTTTATTAATGTGAAAACTTTGTTACGTTAGCATATATTCGATGGTTAGTATATAAAGAACTTGTTTTTATGTTATGTTTAGCCGAAATGATACTCGAAATGTGACTTGAATCATTAGATCAATAGATCAAAAGGTCATGGACGGGTGGGTAGGGAGGGGCGGGGAGGGGACGGGTGGTTTGATTTACTGATTTACTGCTTTAAATTCGGTAAACTATTACATTTTACTATGATATTTTATTCAAAGAACTTATTTTTATGTTATGTTTGGATAAAACTTTGTTATTTTTATGTTATGTTTGGATAAAACTTTGTTATGTTTGCATTTATTTGTTGGGGATTATGATATTTAGGTAAGGTTATGATAAATTTTGTTAAATATTACTATGATAATGTAAAAAACTTTGTTACGTTAGCATATATTCGTTGGTCTGTATGATAATCGGACAAGGTTATGATACATTTTTGCTAAATGTTACTGTGTCAATGTAAGATTAACGTTAATATGTTAGAGATACGCTTGGAAAAAAAGTATGAATAGGCTACGTTTTGCATGCAATGTTAGTTACTTTACAGTTGTTAAGTGTGGAACTTTGTTAATGTTAACAGTTTATTCGTGTGTAAGTTGTGTTAGGTTTGTCACTGTACATTATTTTCTTAGTTCATGTTATGCTATGTTAGCTTTATTGATGTGGAAACTTTGTTACGTTAGAGTATTTTCGTTGATCAGTATGATAATTAACCATTGTTGTGATAAATTTTTGTTAAATATTACCATGTTAATATAAATTAACATTGTTATGTTAGAGATATGCTTGACAAAGTGTGAATAGGTTACGTTTTGTATGCTATGTTAGTTACTTTACTGTTGTTAAGTGTGGAACTTTGTTAATTTTAACGTTTATTCGTGTTTAAGGGGGTATTAGGTTTTTTGTTGTATATTATATTCTTAGACCTGATGATGTTATGTTAGCATTATTAATATGAAAACTTTGTTACGTTAGCATATATTCGTTGATCAGTGTATAAAGAATTTGTTTTTATGTTATGTTAATTCAAAATGATACTCGAAATGTGACTTGAATCAATAGATCAATAGATCTTGACTAAGTTGTTAATGATAGCTGTTTATTCGTCTGGTTGTTGTGTGTTAAGTATGTTATGTTCATAGTTTAGCTTTACAGAGAGTAAAACTTTACTTTGTTTGTCTTTACCCGTTAGGTATTATGATGGTTAGGTAAGGTTATGATAAATTTTTGTTAAATATTACTATGTTAATGTAAAATTAACATTGTCATGTTGGGGATATGTTTGATAAAGTGCGAATGGATTATGTTTTTGTATGCCTTGTTAGTTACTTTTACTGTTGATAAGTTTGGACCTCTGTTAATGTTAACAGTTTATTCTTGCTTAAGATGTGTCAGGTTTGTCGTTGTATATTATATTCCTAGTTCTGGTAATGTTATGTTGGCTTTATTAATGTGAAAACTTTGTTACGTTAGCATACTTTCGCTGCTCTGTATGATAATTACACAAGGTTATGGTAAATATTTTGTTAAATATTACCATGTTAATGTAAAATTAACATTGTTATGTTAGAGACATGCTTGACAAGGTGTGAATAAGTTACGTCTTCGTATGCTATGTTAGTTACTTTACTGTTGTTAAGTGTGGAACTTTGTTAACGTTAACAGTTTATTCATGTTTAAGGTGTGTCAGATTTGTCGTTGTGCATTATATTCATAGTTCAGATGATGCTATGTTAGCTTTATTAATGTGGAAACTTTGTTACGTCAACATATATTGATTGATCTTTGTATAAAGAATTTGATTTTATGTTATGTTTATCCAAAATGATACTCGAAATGTGACATGAAACAATAGATCAATAGATCATGATTGAACAGGAGGGTGGCAGGATGGTGGTTTGATTTACTGATTTACTGTTTTAGGGTATGTAAAACATGACAATTTTACTAAAAATATGACTTGAATCAATAGATCAATAGATCAATAGATCAATAGATCAATAGATCAATAGATCATGGTTGAACAGGAGTGTAGGTTGGGTGGTTTGATTTACTGATTTACTGATTTAGGGTATGTAAAACATGATAATTTTAGTAAAAATATGACTTTAATCAATAGATCAATAGATCAATAGATCAATAGATCATGGAAGGGCTGAGGAGGGCAGTTGATTTACTGATTTACTGATTTACTGTTTTAGGGTATGTAAAAACGTAAATTTGTAAGTTATAAACATAAAAAGAATAAGAAATTTTATTTATTTATTTATTTATTTATTTATTTATTTATTTATTTATTTATTTATTTATTTATTTTTATTTTTTTTTTTTTGATGGTTCTGAAACCATTATTTTCGAAATCTACAGACCCAATAACATATATAAAGACACCAACATTGTTGTTATACGAATGTTTATTAACTCAGGCACCGCACCGGCTCCAGCACCGGAGCCGGTACTGACTCCGACTCCTCTGACTCTGAATCCTTCTCAGACTCCTCCAACTTCCTCATTCTTCTTCCTTCCTCCTTTCCTCCTCCTTCCTTTCTTCTTCTTCCTTTCTTCTTCCTCTTTTTTGCATTCCTCGCATTTTTTCTTCTTCTTTTTTTCAAATGGGGACCCCCTCCGGGGGGTCCCTGGACTCCGAACCCGAATCCGACTCCAACTCCATCTCCGACTCCAGCTCTTCTACCCAGCCTCCAAGTTTCAGTCTTCTACGATTATTTTTAATTTTTTGGGGGGGAGCATCCCCCCGAATGAACGTAATCTCGTCTCCGACGAGATTACGTCATCATATAGCTCATATCCAAATTTTAGCCCGATACGTTGGGCCTAACATGGTTTTCAAGACGAATTTGACCTTGGCGCTAAAGGGGCAGCACCCCATCAGGGGTGACCTATGGTCACCAAAACTCACCTGTGATCCACCTGTTCGATTGGGTATCGTTAAGCCTAATCTTTACTCGGAAAAGGAAGCAGCAACAAGGGCGTAGCGTTATATTTCACCTTCGCTCTCGGGGAGAGGTACCCCCTATATACATCCTAGAGACTTGAAATTTCGCGTGTGATCAGTTTAGCACACACAATAACCATATACCAAGTTTCAGACCTATACCTCTATTCCTTCCTAGCGAAATCGGTTGCCGTTCAACTCTTAGACTTACTACTCGTAACATTATGAAATTTGCAAAAATAGATCGTTTCTATAATGTTAACTCGTGCTGAGCACGAGTAGCACGAGCGCAGGAGTCGCCTCTGATATATATATATATATATATATATATATATATATATATATATATATATATATATATAAAGAACTATTGAAGACGATATATAAATATATATATATATATATATATATATTTATATATATATATATATATATATATATATATATTATAAGAAAAGGTTTGTTCCTGGGACACCTTATTAATATGATAAGTATGAACAACAGAAATACAAAAAGGGATAAAATTGATTGCTTTGAACGTTTTGAACCATGTAAGCTACATTTGCACATCTAATCTAAATTGCATATCTAAAAGCATAAATAAAGTTCACAGCAAGGCTGCAAACAAATTATAATAGATTGATTTTAATAAAAAAAAATTTCACAGTACAAGAGAGAATTCGCAAAAGAACTCACGAACTTACTTCCACTCCCTGCATATTTAACATAAACTTTTATGGAAAGAAACTTTATTCTTTGGAAAAAAACAAATTAATTTTTTCAATCACTTTGAAACACTCTTTCATATATTCCCCAAATCCTCCGATTTACCGATTTAGTTGAAAAACACTTTCAAACCAAAGGTATCCTGGGGATGTTGGACATGTTGACATTTTTTTTAAACTTAAATCATTTTATCTCAACTCTGGTAGATTTCTCTTGGATCTCTGGATTTTCCTCATAGGTGACATTAATTATAATATATATATATATATATATATATATATATATATATATATATATATATATATATATATATTATATATATATATATATATATATATATATATATATACATATATATAAATATATATATAAGATAAATATATATATATATATATATATATTTATATATATATATATATATATATATATATATATATATATATATAT
>JABUQX010108595.1:0-42069 GCA_015478945.1 Trachelipus rathkii | reverse complement strand
AACTGGGTGTCTGGCCTTACCTATAATTGAAAACGCACTTTTTTTCCTCCTTAAAAATTCAAACAAATTGTCAATTTATTTCCATTCAAATTAATAAAACCCATTTTTACCATCTTTTCCGTCTCCTTGCTCGCTTCCCTCGTCACAAGGAGATGTCCGGCAGAGAAATTCCACATACATCAGTCGTTCTAATCATGAGCTATGACCGGACCGTAGGATAGCACTTAGCGTTCTATCGCAATTCCCTTTTGTCACAGTCGCGTGTAAGAAACATCGAAGTCTGCTCATCATCTCTTGCCTGTCTCATATCTCTTACCTCTATACATCGTCTGACCTCATTCTTTGTCTTTGTTCCAACAGATCGTTGGCTTAGCCGTGCTTGTGGATAGTAGGGGGTTTTCCATACCTATTGTCATTTGAAGGCTTGGTTTGCGTAAATATGCGCGATTATTTACCCGTCACTTGTTATACCCAGTACTCCCGCTCCTTTATTCTTAATCAGTGCTATGGCAGCCCGCCTGTAATAATCTCTTTTTCTATCCAATCGATCTTCTTAATCACCCAGACTGGGATTGTTCTTTTTCCATTTTCGTTTATTGCCAGCATTTGTTGAACACGTTTTAAGAGGGCGGTTGTCCCCTTGATTATACTCAACTATATATGTATCTACACACCAAACTGAACCGAGATGAAAATAGTTCCCTCTTCCATAACACCTATAGTGTAGAAAGTCTCTAGGTTCTTCCATACTAGTCTTTGTAAAATTGACTTGGCTAAGCTAGCAATAAACCATACCACCTCCTAATCATTGATATTTTCGCCACGTACCTTGGTTCGGGTAAATTAATAGCCACTTGCGCCTTAACATAAAATTCTTTTGTTGGAACAAAACTTAACCGATATATATAATATAATTTATATACTTTTACTTTACCAACTGATGTATTATTATATTCTCGAAAAAAATATATATAGTATATATATATTAATTATATATTAAATATATATATTATATATATATATATATATTTTATAATATATCATATACTATATATATATTAAGTATATTATATATATACTATTATATATATATATATATATATTATAAAAAATTTCATCATTCCCCATTGATGGCTATTTCCTCGATTCACTCCATTCATCCAATTATATTATATACAGGTTTTTCACTCAGGGGAAAATGACCAAAACCACCAACCCACCCACCACCCCACCACCAACCACCCCACCCCAACCCCACCACCCAGCCCACTACTCACTTACTACTTTTACTTTTACGTACCAACCAACCACCACCACCACCCACCACCACCACGCCACCCACCACTACTACTGACTACCCCAACCTTCTCTCCTCAAAAGACTGGGGTAAAATGCGGGGCAACATTTTGGCACCCGGAAGAGCCAGAATATGGACATACAGTCAGGAAAAAAGCCCAGCCCTTACCGGCCCCTTTTGTTACCTTTTGTATATTATAAAATATTTATATATATCATATATTACTAATACTACTAATTATATTATATATCATATATATAGATATTATATAAAATAAATATATATATATATATTCATATATATACTCATATATCATATAATATTATATATAGTTTTAATTGTTCTCCCTTTTTCCCAGATTTGGGGGGGAGGTGGGCGGTTCCGCATGCATCCCGGAAACAGGAAAAGCAGTAGGAGATTATGGCACGCGCAACGTCCGAAAAACAACAGCTCCTTGCCCCCCTTCTCTCCCGGTTCCCCCGTGTTATTTAACCTTTTAAGTGGAGAAAACTCGATCGCATCAGAAAAATCCGCCGCCCTCACGGTTTTCCCGGGGAAACCTGACCGACACGGATCACGTACTAAAGTCAATGATGAAGTCTCTAAAAAGAAAAGTGTTGGAATTATATAAGGAGCCAAAAAAAAAAGAAGGGGGGGAGAAACCAATACGCTAATCAATATGGACCAATATCCGTCTGAGTTAAGGGAAAACCATTAGGTCGGAAGGACGGAAGTGGAATGGCACTTAACAAGAGGAAATCGGTGAGTTCTACTGACTAAGAAGCCGAGTTGAAAGATTAAGAATGAGACGAATAATGGGTAATCTTGGCTAGAATAAGTGACTTTGGGATGGTAGCGATCCTTGCTTCCAGTTTGTGGAATCAGAATAATTGGATGAGAGGCACGGATGTGTGGAAGCGGAACACTTCGAACCATCCTACATAACGATTAGCCCAGTATGAGAAAGTGATTAGTGAATGTGTGGTGGGTTTGATGAATGCAAAGAAGATAGGTACTTTTTGCGGGGAGATCAGTCTACTCGGGAGTGAAGAAAGTGAAGGATGGTAAATGTTCCGCAAGAACGGGATGGAATTTACTGGCTGGAAATGGATTCCAAGCATACCGGAGGGCAGATGGTGCACTGAATGGATTTTGGAAGTTGTACAGAGGTTAGAGGGCTTTTAGTTCGGGGATTTTTCAAGAAGAGCAGTATATAGCTAAACTCCTTATATAAAGTTAAGCGGGCATATAGGAATTAGTTATAGATGAATGTGTAGAAGACTTATGCTGGTTATTTTGGTCGGAAAAGGAGTACGTCCGATTGGAACTGGTGGAAAGATTGGTTGACAAACCAACGGTGCCATTTAAGACAGTGGTATTTTAGGATGTGTGGATCAAATCTTTAACAGTAGGAAACATCAACTCAATGATCTAAGAAAATTGAAGGAGAACGAAGAATCAAGTTGTATGTAGGTTTTATGGATTCCTGCAACAGACCTATGTTATAGATAATAGGGGAAGCCTCTATTTGGCGATTGGGTTCGTCTGGGTAGGCTCTGAATCGGAATCAAAAGTCTATTTATGGGACGAAAGTAAAGCGTGGTGTAAAGAAAATTCATGGCCAGTTGAAACTGATTGGTAATTATAGTGGACATCGACGGTAGGGATGTCGTTTGTTTATTGTCTTCTTGTTATCCACTTTTGGATTATAGTATGGGTTTGTGAAAGAATTGGGGGGTAGGGGTGCAGGAGAAGTTGTAGAAGACATGATGGGAGGAACTGGGAATATGGGAGGGTTGGCTCAACATTATATGCGGGATGATTTTGCATCTTTGTGGTGCGTTGTTCAATCTCGCAGAGATCGCACCGATATATAATAATTATATATGTAATCAATATATATACATTTATAATATATATATTATATTATATATATATTAATATTGAATATATTTACCTATAGATAAATAATATACTATCTATATCATATCTCAATACGTCAATATCTCTATTTTATATCATATACATATTTCTGCCCTGCCTGGCCCCCCCGACCCTTTATTGGAGGAAGGCGGGCCGCCACCAACACGCCTCAGATAAGGCTCGGGGCCAACTTGTCCACCGTTGGCGGAGTGGCTTTCCACAGGTCAAGAAAAAAGACAGTCACCAGCGAACGTGTGCGGAGGGACGTCGGGTGGCGCACTCCGAGAAGAGTCAAGCTGCTTCATTGCTGTCCTGGACTATAACGACATTTAGGCAGCAAAAGGGGATAGTGATAACGCGTTTACGTTCAAGTTTTGGAATCTGTGAATTCGTATATTGCAATAAGACTTTGGGTGGGTAGGGCCGATTCTGTAAAGGGCCAGATCTTCATTATCTTTGTTTGCAGTCTCTTATTGACACCAATCACTCACTGCTAATAGTGAACCATGTTGGGGATGGGGTGTTTGTAGGATTGTTAATTGGAGGCATCATTGTAGATAGTGTTAGGGTTAACATTGTGTTCTTAGATGGGCAACCCTTTGCTTGTGATAGGAGGAGCCAAGACCGCTATTCTAGGGGTTGGGGGTGGGGGGGAATGTTGTAGATGTCATTATAAAGTCTGGCTGGTGAGGAGGGGGGAGACTTTTAGTCTGTGGTCTGGGGGGGGTTGGAGGAGTATTTTTGGTGGCGATGGATGGGTTGGATTGAGGTGGTTTCTGAAACAAAATACTGCAAAGGGGCCAGCTAGGGGGCCGTCAGGAACCACCAGGACAATTAAATAATATTATATATATGTTATAAATATTATATTAGTAGACAACTATACCTTCTATATATTATATATATATATAATGATATAATATATAAATATACATACTTACTCAGTATCAGTAATAATATATAGATACGATATTAAATAGTCTGCGATCTTTGGGGGTACCCCGCTCTCCACCAATCCCATTATGGTTGCGGCAATTCGGTGAATTCCGCCCGAATATCTTCCATCTTTTTTATCTATTGCGGGTGGGGATAAGGGGCCCACGTTAACCGCCCACCCCAAAATCTGCTATTTAGGCCTGTGTTGATTAAGAGGAATTTAAACAACCCAGGCGGTCTCCTAGAGAATTATAACTGCCCTCAAATCATTTCTGCAAGGAGGCAAAACCACTCTTCAGTATTACGCTGCATACCACCTGGCTAACTACTTAGTGTTCTCACATAGTGTTGCTCCAACCTTCCATCCCAAATCATAATAATCCAACACAGGTCTTTGCAAAACTTCGGTGCCAGAGGAGAGGGGACACACAACACAGAAATTTGATTCCCCATCCCCCACACAACTTTCCCAGTTGGACATACTTTCAATTAAATATAATTGAATAAAAAATAAACATAAAGGGAAAGAAACTCAACACCTTATTTAAAGTACCATTAAGTATGTAATCTGTGTAACTAATACCATATAAATCTTTACACAAACATTTGCATATTACATCTTCCTGAATTTCCTAACTTTACAACCCTAATACAAGACACAAGACAACAACCATAGTAGAGAGGAGACGAGAGAGAGAGAGAGAGAGGGCAGGGGAAGGGGGGATTGGAAGAGTACCAAAAAACCAATTCATAACCTTTGTTACTCTTTCGATATAAACACAAAAAATATCAAAAATTTCCCGAAAACATCATCCAAATATCGGCCACAATAATAGGGGGCAATGGGACAAACTCCACACTACCACATCCACATAGAAGGTAAAAATCGATTAAAAAAAATATACATTTAATTAATCTACAATCTCTTGCACATTCACTTATTCTAACAACTTCTCTCTTGGAATTATGCCCCAAATCTATCCTTCCTTAACTCGTATATAATAACTTAATATTTCGTCGGAGGGACTTTATAGCTTCAAATCCTGGCATAATTCCTTAACACACCACACCACCGCCTTTTTACATTGACATTACCATAGTGAGCGGCTCCGTCGGCGGTCCCATTGAAGTTCTAGGCGTGAATTCTTCCCTTGTCTGTGTACGGTTCTCACTAATTAATGGCATACAGCAAGGGGGGGCGGGTAGGCTGAGCGCCTCTCGTTTGCCTTTCCGACTTTTTGTTCGATTATTTTTCTACTGCTTTTCTGTTTCCCGGATGCCGTAGAGAATAACTCCGGTGCATGTGACCGACCTTACCCCCAGTCTTGCGCGGCGTGGCCCGGGCAAAAATTTTACGCGTATTCACAATCTGTAATACAAAAGGAAGATATAATTAGGAGAGAACATTAATAGCGGAATTTACATAATTTGCAAACATATATAATAATTATAATATATATATATATATAAGTTGCCTTATTATATAATAAAAAAAATAATATTAAAATATTAATATAATATATATTATATATATACTATATTAAATATATTATATACTGAAGATATATAATATAGATATATTAAATATAAATATATATTAATATATATGTATTATATAACTTTCTCTTTATAATTATTACAACATATATATTAATATAATATCACACAATATTGTATTTTACTTTTTGTAGTGCATAAAGTGTATTTTAAGTTTATTATATTTTATTTATTTATATTATATTATAATATTGATCGAATATTTATTGTACTTTTTTAAAACATCCTTATTCCAGGATTGAATTAATCGCTCGTTGGAATTTAGAAATTCAATACTAGGCCAAGATTTGCAGTGTAATGGGTGATGTATCAATGTATATAGGTACATATCTAGTCCCGATTTTTTCATACTGTTCTACTGCGATCATCTTTAGGGGTTTAATCAATTATTAGTTTTCAATTTCTCCATATTGCCCAACTAAAACAGATACAGAACAATAAATATGCAAAATATAAAAAAAAAATAAACTTGTATATACACTATAAGCACCTTCCAACGTCAAAAATACACTGGTGGAAATGGTTTAGTCTGAAATACACCTACACCGGCTATGAAAGGAAATTTGCATTGTAACAATAAGGGTCAATATTTAATGAGGATTTCCCCATACATAGTTCAATCTTCTGCACCTTTGAGAAGACGGTTCCCTTCAAACTGAGAAAAAGAAGTATCAACAGATTTTACTGTACGAAGGTATCGACGTATCGTCAGTTATCTATCTACTAATCTTATCTGTGGATCAATCGCATCTTCTAGCTATCGTATCTACTATCCTATCATAGAATCTAATACACTCGAGCTACATATCTATCATCCATTCTGTATGCCTTTTATCTAGTCTATAGATTATAGATAGTATAATATTACACATGTAAATACTAATATATATATATAATATATAATACTATATATATATATATTATACTTATATATATATATATAGACTAAATTAAAAATTTATAAAGATAATATATAATATAATATATATAATAATTATGAATATAGATAAGTAATATAATAGGATATATTTAATAGAGACGTACTATATATTAAATAGATTATAATATAGTATAATTAATAAATCTGGAATTATGATATATATATATATAATAATAAATAATAGTATAATATAATATAGTTATAGTAATAATTTTAATTAAGATAATAATATATAGTACTATATATTATATTAGAATATAATGATATATTATATAATGAATATATATAATATATTATAGATAAAATTAAGTATAAATTATGGAAACTTACAATATAATTATAAATTAAATAAAGTATAAGTTATTTAATATATAATTAGATAGGCATATAATTATATATAATATAATATAATATAACTTAATATATTTAATATACTAAATTAATATATATATATTATAAGTAGAATATAAATATTAAATAATATATATAATAGTATACTTTAATATACTATACTGTATACTCTTATATATATATATAAAACGTCTAAATGTGAATATAAACTTTAATTACATGATGAATATACGATTAAATGATATATTATATTAATAATATATATATACATATATTAATATATAATATATCACTATTTACCGTAGTATATGATATTATCTATCTATATGATACGGGTACGTATAAGAACGAATATAATGAGATGAGATCAGATAAGTAGGACAGAGTTCAGTGTGAATGCGTACTTGATCCAGAGTAACTGTGCCTCAGATCACATTAACTACTCAAATGCTATATTGTTAGACTACCATCTCTTCAACAGCCCAGGAAACTCTGTGTAGCGTTAAAAGCAGTAAGCAAGGGGTGTCTCTCAACATACCACATGCCGTGGCAGCGTCGGACAAGAATTGGAGATCGCAGGCCAGAAAAGATTGCTTTGTGTTCCCCTAGTGTCGTGCAAATCATTTGTACAAGTCAGAATAAAAGTGAGCGGTTATTGTAAGTTCTATCTTTCATATCATTTCCTTAGGGCCAACCATCTCTACCGAACTGTAATGAGGCAACAGATGTGTCAATAAAATCGAACCAATAATTAGAATATTTCATAAGTGTTTCACAAATATCGGGTACGATTAGCGTACAAGAAATGAATGTTCAAGACTAGAAAGTGTAAAACTTTCTTTGAAATTAGCGAACTTTAATATTAATTCAGCACCTCAGCTAAAAATCCGCCACTAGAAGACGCAAAACAGATAAAAACCCACTTTGTGGACACTTCATCGGAATTTGAACTTCAGCAAGAATTGGAGGTAATGAAGTCGAGTTCACATATAGTTTCCCAGGAAAACGGAAAAGATCGTTGTAAATCAACACCGCTACATAATATGCTATAGGTTTACTCAGTCTTGCCCTTGTGCGCGCACCTTGGGACGCTAGACAAAGCCAATGGCCAAAGAACAACCATAATACAAAAGTGCGTATAAGCGCATTATCGAAAGCCGTGCCCGGCTCTCAAAAGAGGGTAGAAATACTGAGCGGTAAGATTGGAGATAATACCTGCCAAGGCATCAATTTTGCACTAGCTCAAACACAAAACATTCAAAGGTGGAAGTGGTTGGTACAGTGGAATATATTTAGATCCCGGCAACGAACATGGTGTGCGAGATAGTTTGTTGTTTGCATTTTTTTTTCATTTTAAATCCCTTGGATGAACGATGAGAGTTCGTCGTTTGCCGTAGTTTGATAAGTTGTGTGTGCAAACACGTAGTTCATCAGAGTCTTCATTGATAAGACGGTAGGTCTCTCCTCGATTCTCTTTCGGACAAAACTGATGAGAAAGGGCCACAAATATTTGCAGTAAAGGGAAAAAAGTTTCAAATTCTGTCTTTGAAAATTGCTTTTTTCAAAGGAGCTTTAGAGGAGAGGAAGGAGGCTTTGCCAATTCGGCATCGAGTGACTTGTGGTGCGCACTGGCGCTGATTGGAGCAAGAGAAGCCACCCCTGAATTTGAAGATAAGAGAAATTAATCTAGAGTTTCAAGTTTCTAGCGTAAAGAGATAGTTCTCTCATGTAGTACAAGATGGAAAGCTGTATCATTGAAGTAGCATTATCCATCATCAGGAGGCAACTGGCCTCTCAAAATCAAAAAAACGCGTTTCTGTACCCCCAAATCTCTTTAAAAGAAGATTTTGTGAAAATAAAACCATTAAAAATTCGGAATTTGTGTGAGAGGAGGAAGCTCTAACACAAGACTTTCAACCGGAGTGTTCATTGACAAAGGTTGATTGCTGCCCATGAAATTCCATTTCCATTACAACGTAGGTCGTTGTGACATTCTGGTAGGCCCCTATGCTCGAGAGAGTAAAATGCGCTTACAAGCTGAGAGACTAGATACTGAGCTGGTGTATAAATAAGCCATCACTCAATTTATTAATTTTTTAGTTTTTTTTCCAAGCTAATTTTTCCTGTAGAGATGAAGAATTTTAATTACGTGAATACTGGGACATTATATACGCTTTTGCGGATTAGAAAATAGACTCATGCGCGCCTCCTGCCTCTAATTATTTAAGAAATTTGGGGTGGTGTAGAATTAATGTAAGCTCTCAACATGAATTAGATAAAATTGTAAATTCTTGCAAGAATGGTAAAGGAAAAGAATATACAAACATCAAAAATTCGGTCGCTCATTTGATCCTGCCTCGAAAAGAAGATCGTATTTGTTGATCACTGGTTTATTTCCCATTGACAAAGAAGACCCGCTAACTGCAAACTGGAAGCAAGTAAAAACGAATAAACATAAAGGTGCAATTCAAGAATTAAAACAGGTGCACGTCTATATTCTATCTGATAGATGAGCCTGCATAATATGAGATAAAAAACGGCATTGCTCTCAGAATTTGCAAACAAAGTAAAACTCTCCCAGCCATTTCGGGCTCTTGTCCGCGGAGAGGAAAAGTTAGACTGGAGTATGGTTGGGCAAAGGGTGGAAGTATTACATAATATTCTAGCAACACATTTTCTTTTTCTGTGAGGAAACGCACTGAACTCGCGCATTGATAAGATGTGATTAGAGTAGTGACAGTCAACTTAATAATCCAGTTCTACGTGTGAACCGTCCACGATCAAAAAAGCTCCTCTGATAAAACAGACAAGAACGATAATATTTGAGATGAAAAGAGCCAAGCGACGCATAAATCCGATCGAAATGACTCGCACACGACTGCTATTGTTTCCCCAATTATAGCGCGTGTATTCTTCTGCCTTAACGCCAAAGTATATGTGGTGAACCAGAAAAAGATATAATCGCAGGTATATCGTGCATTTGTTATTCGTTCGAATTGAAGCGAGTTAAGCTACAAAGTCAAACCTTGTAAAAACGAGAGAACTATATGTAAGTCTGCATCTATGATTGTTGGAATGGCTTTTTTGAATATTTGTTGCTTTGCCCTTTTGGAACTTTTTTAAGCATTGAACCTACCAGCTTATCCCAAACCTGAGGAAAAGAAGAGTAATAGCAACACGAATGTTTGATTCTTCAAGGAACTTCGTGGTGGAGTGATGTGTTGGATGTTGAAGTCGGTCCTGGAGAGGCGTTTCTCCAGAAAGTTCCCATACATTTTAGTTAAGATAATGGAGGGAATCTAGATATTAAATTACGGATTATCTTCAAGTTGTGTAAAAGCTATTCAACCGCCTCCTCACTCCGAGAATAATAAGCTACAAATCGAATAAATCATCAATCATATTGTTGGGTATATTGATATGAAGTCGATCCAAATATATATGCATAAATTTTTGCGTCAGTACCGAGTATTTAGAGGGTAGGCTTTTTGGTGTGTGAAACAACAGCATCGGGTGGTGGGGGGAAGGGTGGATAGAATGAATTCCTGCCTGGAAAGGACGGTATACGGAAAGGAGTGGCGGGTACGAAAGTCGCAATTATATAAGAGTTCTGAGGCAAGCGTTATATTGATATATATATAGTTTCCAATCAATATAGTATCAGTGTAGTGTAATAAAGGGGTACATGTCTAGATTTCATACTTAATTAAAGACGCAGCTCTATAGCTGTGAGTTGAGTTAGTTATTAAAACAATCATCAGTTGTAGAATGTTGGGAATAGTGACCAAAAAAATTATAATCAAGTTATGAAAACCAACAAGACTGAAGAAAACAAAGGAGAGTATGGAAAAGCGAGAGAGGAAGCAGTTGTTGAGGCCCACAGGATGACAGACAAGCATGGCGCAAACGGCAATCTAATGGGTTGGCATGTGCTAACAGCTATAGCACAACATAAGAAAGGCTTAAACAGGATATAACGTAAAGGGCTGGACTGTGTTGACATGAGAGGGCAACTAGATGTTAAGCTTAATGTTGGGCATCGAGCAAAGTTCGACAAAGAGTTAGCAAGAAGAACGTATGAAAGAATAAAAAATTAAAAAAGAAAGCGTGGTTTGAAGTACCTAAAACCCTCAAAAGCTACCCAAGTATGGTGAATGCTATGTGAAGTGCCAAGTCTTACAACTAAGAAAGATTCGTTTGCGAAGATTTTATTCAAGGAGGAAAAACAATATTATTAAAACGCTGACAACTGAGTCTCTCGTCTTCTCCTCTCTCTACTTCTCCCAATGCGAGACCAATCACAAATGTAGCGGCTTTTACAATGACCACCGCACAACGGTTGCATGCGCGACACGGCAGGTCTCGCATGGCTCCACCTATGGTAACGTCTCTTTTACACTCCCCTCTCCTCTCTTCTCGCTCTCTTCTCTCTTCCCCTCTCCCGCGCGCGCTCTTCGCTCGCCGCGCCGCGCGTCCAGGGACAATGGAATAATACATTTATCTTAGCATGGAAGGAATAGACAATACGCAGAGAAATATACAAGGTTGTAAGAATGGGAATAAGGAGGATACCTTGTATATAAGAAATAATAATAATAAATAAGTGGAATGGATGTATTGCAAGTTAACTGATTATGAAACATGGGTGTTGAGGGGGAGTGAGGACAGAACACCTTCAAAAAATCTGAGTTTTATAACAGAACAATATAATATAAGATAGATATAATATGATATATAACCATTGGCCATAATTGAGGTAAATAGTAGGACTTACGAAATATCGGGCTTCCATAAAATGGTTTGATGTGGTACCTTTTTAGAATGGTGCAAGTAGAATAAAGTAATAGTTAGGAAGATCATTTATTATGGGATAGTGCAACTTTTTAGAGCGGAGGTAGGTTACCATTAATATGAAGATGAGATAGTAAGGCGTACAAAGGAAATAGATGAGAAGAGAAACTAGAGATTGTAGAATAGAGTGAGGAGGAGGAAAATGGATATAAGGAAGATCTGCGGAAGGGACGACTGAGTACAATTGAACAGACTCTTGTTGAGAGAAAGAAAAAAAGTATTAAGGCGTCGTGTGTGTGTGCACCAGCCTTGCCCAAGATGGAGTTGTATCGACGAAGTGCAGCGAAGGAAGGAGAATGCACGAGGCGCTGCGAGAATCGGAATCGCAAAGCACTGGGCTGGTGTAGATTCGGTCGTGATCCGGAGAGGCCACATAAATAATGGAGGGGAAGGAAAGTTGGGAAGTGACGGATAAGAGGAAAAGAAAGAGACAAGATTGATATTTAAAAGGGAGATAGTCGCGGTTGCATAAGTAGGTGTGAAGCACACAGGCACACGGAAGAGGGTATTTAGTTTCCAAAGGGTCTTGCTCTTTCGCCCTGTCTTATCTAGTGAGCTGAGGATATCTTAATCCCACTCGGCACTTTATCGTACAAGAAGTATGTTATCGCATTAGCCGTAGGTAGGATATTAATGTTTAGTAACCCCTAAAAGATATAAAGGTAAATAGAGAGAGTATGATTATAATTAAAGTAGAGGAGAAGAGGATGAAACTAATGTAGATAAAAATCGATATGTAAGGCGGTAAAATTACTAGTTTATAATTAATTATGTTGAGAGTATAATGTACTGAGAGAGGAAGAGAGAAGATGAGTGGAAGGAGAGATCAGAGATAGTACCGTCTCATTTTCAGAATCAATCATTGGGATATCGAAAAGGAAAGAGTCATTATGTTATGTGATTTGTCGGAGGAGGGCAAACGTGATTGATGGTGGAGGAAGGAAAGAAAACAAAGGATGGTGGCGTTTAGAAGGAGGGGCATGGGTAAGAGGGGAGGAGAGAATAGATAGTGGAGACATTGGAAATCTCGAGAATTACCATGATGAGAAAACCGAGAATTAGACGGACGGAGGAGAAGAGAGAGAAGAAGAGATGGACAGTGAATATATGAGACTGTTTGAAAATGAATGGTTTGAATATAGTAGAGAATAATACAATAAAAACTTTATTATATGGGGGAAGCAATCATTAGAGGAAACAGAATATGAGAGATACGAGATTGCAAGAAAAGCACAGGGACAGGAGATTGAGGAGAGAGACGGAAGAGAGAATAGAGAGAGAGCAGAGAAGAGAGAGAAGTAGAGAGAGAGAAACTATAAAAAAGAAATTTAAGTGTAAAGGAAAAACACATCAGCCGGTGACATCTTGAAAGACATTATGTCATAAAGCGAGTAGTAATATCAATGAATATTTGATTTAATTATGAAAGAGTTCGCCAAAAAAATAAGATTTTTAAAATTTAAAATAGATTACAATATTTAATTTTATAGTTGTAAAATTTATTATAAATATTTTAAAGAGTTTTTATATATATAATAAAATAAAAGGTTTCATGATTCAGTGTTACATAATTGCAAATATGAGTTTTATATAGAGTAACTGATTTTTTCTAAACTGAGTCATACTGCTGGCTAGATAAAAGACCAAGTTGTTATTCAATTCCCTAATACTCAGAGAATAAAAAGAGAAGAGAAAAATTTTATCTTTATATCGACATAATAACTTCGAGTAAAATAATCTCTATTTTAGGAAGGATCAAATTTTTTTATTGTTTTCCTCTTAAAAAAAAAAATCAATCAAACCGATGGTGCAAATCACAATTTTGAATTTCGAAAACGTACTTGCTTAGTAATTGAGCGTAGCCAAGTATCACAATGCAATGACGGAGAGATGGAATCAGAACACCAGAGCGGTATCCCGTATGCCGATTGTCTTCTGGCACTCTACCCAAATGTGCTCACTGCTAGCGCATACTCTCAACAAGTACTATAACACTTAAATTTCTAGAGATGTTTATGGATCAGGGCAAAATTGAAAAGTTTTGATTAAATAAATGTATTTAAGTGAGAATGGAAATAATTCAAATAGATGTCCCCTCACCCCAAAGGGCGAGCCTGCATCCGTATGAATGTTTATTTTCTTAAAAATATACTAATTCAATCGCAGCTCTGCGCTCCCCCCGAGAGTAGGAAAGATGCGTCTAACCTCACTTGCCTCAGTATCCCTGCAACTGCGGTGAACAGCACTCTACACATCGTCTATGAAGCCAAAGTGAAAGTATCCGTCGATGTGGGCAGAGTTTAAGATATATTAAAACATCACAAAGATATATATTATTAAGTATATGAGAGCTTCATATACGTAGTAGTAGTAATAATCTATATCAGACATACTGAGACGGACTCACGTATCCTAATATAGTCTATTAATGATATACATATTAGTATCTTCCGTCTTATAGTAAGTATATATGGTTGCCAGGTATAATCATACCTATGATGTCCAATATAGGATGAGTAAGATAGGCACACTACCTAATAATAAACTACAATAATAATACTATATATAATAACTAAAACAAATTGATATAACTAAATAAAATAACCCAGTATACAATTCACACTTATATATACGTAATTATTAGCAGCACTATTCTCTTACGTGACTTACTGTGAACTAACAAACTTGACTACATTTATCATTTCCTCTATACGGTGTGACAAATATTTATGTACATGAATAGTTAATCATGACCCTTCTATAAATATTCTACCTTTTATTATAATCATCTTTAGTATATCTCATAGATCTCATATATATCACCAGCTATCATTAGGTTATCTGAATTCATCATATAATCAATGAATCTAATATTTTTACCTACACTTATATTTTATTAATATTAAATCATAATTATATACCAACAGATATATATCTATAAGAATCCCCACTATACCGAATATATAACTGTCGATATACACAATTATTACCCTTGGCTTAACTGCTTCAGAACTAATTAAAAACGTTCATAAAAACATTAGAAACAATTAACTGATAATCGATAGATGGTATTGGAAAGGTTTAACTGATCCTCATTTCACATGAAAGTGAGTCATACAGCAATTTCTCATAAATATTATAAGATCTTTAGTTTAGATCATCTTATATTCCCTGTATTTATATGATCTTTATATATCGAACACCCACATCTAAACTCTCTATTACCGAGTATTCGATATATCCTCAATAGTTATTGTTATTTATAGTAGATATTAACAATTTCTTTCATCACATCTACTACTATATATATATATGTCAAAAACCTTGTGAAGCCTTTGAGTCTGAGTCGTAACTTATTTTTCTGTATTTTCTTAGAGGATTTCCTTGAAAGGGTTTTGCATTTATAAAATAAAAAAATAAATAAAAATTTTTCAAACAATTATATTTTGGCTGACAAAAAATCTAATGCGAACACAATTTGCTTAAAAAAAATTAGTATAATAACAAAATATACACTAAGGTGCATCGAAAATATTATTGTATTAAAACTAAAAATCAGACGTTTCATTAATCAAGCATATTATTGCAAGAGGAAAGTTTTCAATAAAAAAACGATCTATTCTTAAAATATTCATATATACTATAATATTACAAAATAACTATAAACCTTATATAGGTTATCTGAAATACCCCTCATTTATTAATATAATAATAGTATATAACCTACTTAAAATAGCGCACCTATGCAAGAACTGTTAGTTCACCTAGCCTATTAATCCACCAATGGAAATTAATTGCCACCAAGCGGCCCAACTAAATACCGTCCTCGCGTATATACTATAATATCTGTACATAGATAATGCATTGTTCTATTTTTATATACAAATATTACATTATTTATCATTCCATATATATATATTATTCATATTATACTTACGTTATACTTATTTTAAAAATATATACGTTACCAGTCCATATATAATTCACATTTAAATAAGTATATATTTCATATAAATAAATATAATAAAATTATAAAAAAACTCACTCTAAGAGTATAATAACTAACTATGAGTTCGTACAAGCTTTAGAATATAATAGTACTCTATACGTCAACTATCTATAACCACTAGTAAATAATATAAATAATCTTATCTAACACCGACTAGGTGTGTGTAATACTATTGTCACTATCCTACTATATAACTATCACAGATAATATACCCTGATATAACTTTATATAGTATACTTTTATATCATCAGTTATCCTAAACTACATATTATTACTGTTCTTACATAATATAATAAAAATCCCCCCCTCCCTCCCTCCCCTTATTTTAATACAATATACTATACTATAAATACCTGCAAATCTTTATACTTCTAACCATATATTTTACTACTAGAAATATAAACTCGTCATTCATAACTATAAATATTACTAACTACCACAAATAAACCCAACTAAAATACAATCATAATAATATTATTATACAATCCAGCATTAATATTTATTAATAAGTGAGGTTAGGTGCGCACTACCTACCTACAGGTAGCATAAATAAACGATTAATTTTACTAATATAAATTATATATAACCAGCTCGTGTTATTATACTTTTTATATTATTACTACTTATATAAATGTCAACAGCAATAAACACATACCATATATGCTTAAATTTTACTATTTAAAAAAATACCATACAAATAATATATAACTTAAATTATATATATTATATCTATATATGTATAATTATATAGATCAATATTTATATATAGGAATACTTAATTATTAAATACAATCTAAATAATCCTAGTGATATTTTAAAATTCTACCCTAGGCTCACTTTAGATAGTAAATATATATATACCATATTAAAGTCTCTTTTACATAAGTCTACCAATATAAAATACTAAATAGAAATCCTTAACTCACGAATTTAAGATCTTGACTAACACTAGCCGACTACATAAGTCATAATATAACTAGTATTTCAATAAAAAAATATATTAGATACTTATATATAAAAATTCGACAACCTCATATTATATATAGTAAACCTAAAAATATAACTCTATATAATAAATAATAATTATATCTATATTATTCATTAAATACAATTAAACTATATAGCTAAGCTATTACACCGTATAACCTAAGTGTTACTTTAGGCGACTAAAGTCTAAGATATAATATATACCAGATAGTATCAGTAATATAGGTTTAATATAAAATAATATATTACCAGGCACTTTAGTATTAAACTTTTAAAATGCAAAACCTATAAATATTTATATAAAACAATGTATGAACTAATATAGCATAATATTAAATATATTAATCATATACATCTATCAACGAATAATATAATTATATCTCTTATCACCTACTTGACTCAATCATTTAAATAGTACTAAGTCAAAAAGATAATTTATACAATATATAGATTAGAGATATACTCAAGTAATAGTACCCGTGCTTTACTTTTATTCAATTTGCGAAGAATGCCGTAGTACTAGATAAATATATACTATATAACTTAAAAATATTAATATACGACATAATAAATAAATATAACACTAACATCAGTAATAGTATGTATAAAAATAGAATACATATATTATATATAATACGAAAGGAACATATCCCAGTCTTTGAATTGAGATAAATTAGCTAAAACTTTTATCACTCTTCTTATTCTTAGATTGTTCAGAAAGACATTAGAATCCCTGCCTCTTAAATTGTCCTAAAGTATCTCAGAATCCCTGGCTATTAATCCGTTCAGAAATACCTCAGAATAAATGCCTCTCTAATTGATTCACCATCTAGATATAAATGACTCTCTACTTATTTCATAACTTAGTATTGATCAAGATATAAGTGAAACATCTGATTAGTGAGTATTCTTTTAAAAGATAGACTAACAGAAAATAGAAACTTAAAGAAAGTAAGCTACGAAAGTTAGTTAAAGACATACTCGTATGTGCCTGTAAATTTTTTTTTTAGTATCCCAGATACCTTCAGAGACATTTATATGCTGATGTAATGTGTTTTGAAGATTGGCGCTCAAGTTATGATAGACTGGCATATTTCAAAATTGAGTTTATATATGAATGTTTATGTATAGTTACAACACAATGTTTCATGTTTTATCCTGACCGCAGATTCATTTTAATACGTAGATCAGATCACAGGTCAGTTTTCGCAGCACGTTTCTCATAAAATTTAAGTCGAGAAGAAAAGTGTTAGTATGGATAGAACATTTATTATAGGATTTTTTCTTCCTCTCTATTTAATCGTGGGTAAATCTTAGGATAAATGTCTGGTGAGTGTGAGTATTAACCCAACCCTTTCAAAATAATCAAGCGTCTGAGGATCTTTGGGTGCAAGTGGAAGATGATAAGTTGAAAGGTCCGATTGTGCATTACCATCAAGACATTTGTGAGGTGGCACTTGTTTTTCTTTTCCTCTTGATGGCTGCTTTTGGTAGTTCGATTAGCGTAGGTAGTTGAAGTAGGTTCATTGTCAACTCTCTTTGCCTGCACTAGTATGCTCCAGGACATCTCCCTACAGTGATCAATGCTTCGGAAGTCAGCTCACTCCGATCGCTTCCTACCTCGGGTCCATTGATAATGATGGATTCGTGGGTAGGTAGTCAAGATAATAGAGCATGGCGTGAATGGGTGGTGTGGACACTTATAGGTCACGTATAGATAGGTGCTTAGGACCAACTCTGTACTGCATCTCTTACTGTGCAGGTTGGTTCCCGACACTCAACTGACAAAAGCTTGGATACTCTTCTCTCTCTCGTGTTAGCAGCAGGATCTCTGACAAAGATGAACCGAACATGAATAGTCAGACTGCTCGCAGACCTGTAATGAGCATTAAGTGGACATAAGATACAATTTGATTTTCTCTATACAGAAAAAGAATGATGTTCGTTTCTGTCATGGCGGGATTGGGTTACTTAATGAGATTTTATACACATCCAGAGTTTGCAGTGTTCATCCTCAATTCATTAGCATAAAAATAACAGGAAGAGATATACCAAAAAATATGCATAAAAGGGTATGCGTTTATTAGAAAATTAGACTCACCACTCTGATGCGAACTCATCGTTTAATGATGAATCCCATTATTATGGATAAATACTGTTATGGAAAGGTGAAATGGATTGTTGCTCTAGCTGCTTGTTCTTTACTTTCTGCTGGTAAATTAAATGGCGTTATATGAAACTGCCGATTTAAGCATCGTACGGGAGAGCTCAGACTATTAGTACTGCATGGAAATTCATTGTATTTGTAGAGAGATTAAATGTTCTATTGCAATTAGTTTATTGTACTGGGAGGACGGAGATTAGACCAGGTATTCGACGCCATCATTGCGAGGAAACTTTATGTGCACTCTCTGCACGCAATGAGATTGCAGGCCGGCTCAAAGGCATATATCCTCTATGCATTTATTGCCATTTGAGGGGAGACTACTATAATCTATCTAGAAATTTGTATGTTAGAGCGAGCATATACAGTATTCTATTGGCAATTCATGTGTATTTGGAGAGAGAGAATGATTGTCTATTGCAAACTTTTATCTAGTATTGAAGAGGAGATAGTATCTCCTGTATTGCGAAATTCTTTGTAGTTTGGAGAGATAAACGACATATAGTTGGCGAAATTTATTGTATTGATGAGGAGATAAATATTCCGGTATTGCACAATTCTAATTGTCATCTGAGTGAGGAGATAATTATTCTATTTGCACAATTCCAATCTGGTATTCTGAGAAGGAGATTAAATATGTCGTATTGCAATTACTTCAGTCGTAATTGAAGAGAGCTAAATTTATTCTGGATTGCAAAATTTATTGTATTTCGAGATGATGAGAGAAACTCATGTGCTTATCTGCCAGATTTGTTGTATTTGAGAGGAGAGGTAAACACAATATAGTGCAGAATTTATGTATTGGAGCGCGCACGCAGTAAAATTATTCTATTGCACAATATGTATGTTATTGGAGGAGATACAGACTTCTAATTGCAAGATTATATGTATTGAGAGGAGATAACATTTATTTGCATATTGCAAATTTATTGGTGATTAGTTTAGAGCAGGAGAGTATAGAGGTTTTCTCATTGGATCTATACTTGTCTGAGTTAGAGGAGTGATTCATAATCCCTAATTGCAAAGTTAGCTTGTGTATTTATATGATGAGGAGAGTACATACTGACTAATTGACAAAAAATATTCCACTTGCTGATCGAGAGAGAGATATTTCGTATTGCAAATTTATGTGTAGTGAGAGAGATATTAATACTATATGCAGAGTGTATTGTATTTGAGAGAGTACACTCATGTCTTCACTGCAGAAAGTTGTATTGTACTTGAGACGCAGATAACATATTCTATTGGCAAAATTCCTCATATGGTAGTGAGACGCGCAGTAACATCACACACCCTCATGTATGTCGCAATTTATGATGAACTTCTCGCACGCCTCTACTCGCACCTCGCAGAAGAAACAATGCCTCGTCACCAGGCGGGCAGCAACTGGCCAGCTGTTATGCGAGCCAGTTGTGATATTGGCACGCATACTTATTTAGCAGCTAGGTTAGTGACCTATGACAAGGGTTGGAAGAAGCTAAGACCTCGATGCTAGAGCTCCATGAAAGAGATTCTGACCTTAAAGAGAGGCGTCAGAAACTCAAATAGTGAGTTCGATGAGTAATCTTACATAGCGCAGAGGGGAATATGCTGAAGGTTCAGCCACAATCTAGTAAGAAGTTGCATATTACCGAGTAACAGATATCTAAAAAGGCGTGGTCATGAAATCAACGATGTGATAGAATAAGAGAATTCCGCGGGCAAACATGAGGGGAGCAAAAGACCACAAGTGCAAGTAAGTGAATACTACTTTACAAACTAGACTACTGATAACTTACTAGCGTTTCCGTCAACGAATCTTATTACGTATATGCGTCTCACATATCGTGTACTATCTCAACTGACTATCTAACTAACTACTACTTATCTACTTAGCTGCTCTGAGCTACTAATTAGACATAATATTGATTTAGGATACTAGTTATTCGTTGTGACCACTACATAAGTGTGCACCATGTTCACATATCGGAAATGGTCACCAATTTGAGGGAGTTTAATTATATATCTGAGATCTGAATAACCACACATTCAAATAAATGAATAGATAATTCTCGAGAAAGATTAGTTTGAATAGAAGTGAGTGTGAGAGCTATATGTACTCCCATATAGTAAATAGTGAGATGCATATCACCTGAGAAGTGACTGAGTCTATTAAGTGAATTTCATCAATTCAGTAAAGATGGGCTAGCATAGCCGGCCTGCCCCAGGAACGGTAACCAACTTGGACTACCTACTCCCCCAAGTACAATAATAATAATTGACTAGCGAATAGACACAACTCCTACTTATGAATAATAATCAACTTGAAAATAATTTGATTGATATCGGGGATCAAGGATCTAGTAATATAATCAATGAAATGTTAAGAAAAGGGAGTAAAAGTGCCGGAGAGATAGGGGAGAGCAATAATATGAATAAAAAGGGTGGTAACGGAGATTATTAGCGCCGTAAGTTGAGGATCTTAATCCATAGTGTTAATGGAGGGAAGAAAGAGTGCGCTGACGTATGAGTGCGGTGAAATGGATGCTAGCACCACTACACATCGTGACCAAAATTAAAAATACATTGTTTATCGGTATACTGTTATGAAATTGGCTAGGAGAGAGGTTAGGAGTAAGAGATGACTAGGAAATTGAACTAATGGTGAAAGTGCATACGTGGGAAGAGGCATGCAGATTCTAAATTACCCTAAAGATTTCATGGATAGATGTGTTGAGTAAAGAGGGTTTCGCCACGAATGCAGAGTCGAATAAGAGTGGGAACGCAAACGGTAGATGGGCAGTTAACACAAGATGAAAAGCGGTAAGAGGTAGACCTCGAACAGAGGTAAGACAGGTAAGAGGATAAAAGAAAAGGTATAAGTATTTGACTGGAATGTGGTGTTAAGATAGTAGAGATTGATTAGAAGATGGGGTGATAGATGTTAACGGAGTAGGAATTTAAAAGCGATAAGAGTATAGATCAGTGTTGGGGATATCTTTTAAAGCAGAATGTGGTTTGATTCCCCTTGTTGTTGGTGTATTCGATTTGTTAGAAGGAGTTGTGTTTATGGGATATTTCCTCTATGATGCTTGAAACTCAGGCTTAATTGCTAAATTGCTTAACTCTGAACTCCACGACTTCCTCCTTCAGCCGGTAACTCTCTAAGCACAATATTCCGTGACTCACCGAGAACTTTTGTTTCTTATTTTAAACAACTCATCTTCTCCTCGCTCTCTTTGTGTACAATATATTATAACTCATAACCTTTCTCATCAAATAATAGAATGAATTTTGATGTATTAGATCGGTAATATGATGTAGTCGTATATGTATATACTATACGTAATAGATGATGGTCGTATTACTATCCCGGAGGCGCTTAGGAGTAGATACGGTGATGGACTATGATATCAGCCTTTCTATATGCCTCACATAACGTATACACATATCTAGTAGGATAGGGATATATATAGATATTAAATATTTGTCATGGGTTTACCACTAGCGGTTATATTATATTATATATATTAATTAATATTATATAATAAATTATTATATACAACTCCTGGTATTATTTATAATAATAATAATAATAGATACTATAATCATAATATGATAATATATTTTTAATATAAAATTATATATCGTCCTCCAATTAATTTACATATCTAATATAATAACTCATTTTATAATAAATACACATATACCTAATATACCAATATTGTGAGTAATAATACTATATAAGCTATATTCATACTTAATATAACTTATATATCTGTACAGGTTACTATATTATAAATTCTAATAACTCTGTCAATAATTTATACTATATGTGAAGTAATATATATTAAGGTTACTTATATTATGGTAAGTAACGTAAAAGCTAGCTAAAAATAAAAAATGTTGCATCTCACATTCAATTCGTCATTAGAACTCATTAATTTATATGTTGTTAATTACTATGATAAAGTTTTACATTGTTAATGTGTTAAATACTAATTTATAATTAATGGCTAAGAAATTAATATAATGAATATAAATATATATATATATTATATATTAATATATATATATAATATATATATGATAATATATAATATATATTATATATAAATTATAATATTAATATAATCAATATAATATATATTTACTTATAAAGAGTTCAAGACATTTTATGATATTACTATAGTTTCTGCGTTTAATATTATTATAAGTATATATATAAATAAATAAATTAATATTCTATAATATACATATATTATATAATATAATTATAAAAATTATATATAAATTATAATATTATATATATATATATATATATCTTTAAATTATATATTTATATTAATACTATATATATATATATATAAATTTATAATCTAATTAATTAAATATATAATAAATGAACAATTAATTATGATCTTAATTAATAAATATATAATTAAAATAAATCTAAATTAATCCACATCATCATCTTTACATCCATAAATGGAATGTGAATGAGTTAATATATGATCGAATCATTTCAATACATTAAACATTCAGGAAAACATGAAAAAATAAGCTAGTAGAAGTAAACAATAGTAACTTCAAGTCGAAATGATACATGACGCCATCCCTAATCAGCTTGTTTAAGACTCTCATTAAATAGTATAAAAATAACTACATCGTAGTAACATGAAAAATCCACGTAACCCATATTGGTTTCAACGGAAGATCTCGACGGGGCACCCATATCAACTGTAGGTTATACTCGGTCAATCGTGGAGAGTTTTCATTGTCCATCCTTTTGGGCCTCAGGGTCCACATATAATCCAGTAAAAGCCGGGCTCACAAAACACCCGCACAATTTACTGCTTTAAACTGCCAAAAAATAGTTACCATTACTGATTCACTTTATATATTGCCACAAAACTTTTATACATTTTTAAAGTTGGGCAAGTCGTCTGTTTTACCTAAACTCGACTCTATCCTCACTTGTCTACGGTCGGTCTCCTAGCAGTTCGATTTCCCAGCACACCTCACGCATCTATCCAACACTCGGCCAAATTTTATAAACCAATAAACGGAAAACTAAATATTCTTATTATAAAATCTAATTTCCATCATGTTATCCATTATTACCATCTAAAATTATTCTCCCATTATATCTTCTACATTATTGATATCCCTTTCTTCTTAACACGCACACAACTCTCTAATGCGTTCATTAACCTCATTTTATCTCAAATTTTAATTCTATCATTCACCATACTACAGCCCTCTAAGAATTTAGTTCCATACTTGAACACCTAATTGTACCCTAGTATACAAGGCCTCATCTCTATAATACTTTTTGATGTGTGTATCCACTATTAAGATGCGAAAATACATTATATTAATGGTTTTGTTAATTGTTACTTTGATACGCCCTAAAAATATAACTAGTTTTATTAAATATCTAGTATGATTACTATAATAAATAAATAACTAACTAATTTGCTATGAAATTAATTACATATAAAATAGATAACAATATTAATTAATTAATATAAAATTATATAACTATAAAAATATAAATATATAATAATAATGTAATGTAAAGTCATATAATTAATATTATATATACTATAAATTATAATATAATGTATATATATATAATATAATCTAAACTATATAATATAATATAATATAAATATAATAATAATATAAATAAATTATAATTATAAGACACATAGACCAATGATGAGAAACCTTGCTATCACACGTTAGATAAAACACCATCTTATCCCGAAAGTTCGTGAACCTAGTTCTTTTAGGTCACACTTCTCAAGATAATTACACTTTTGCTACCCTCACCGGGGTACGTGCGCATGACCTCCTTTTGGAGACCCCTATGCCTATATTAAGATTCATACTCTCTTATTTTACCAGTGAACTCAATAGTATCACTCTCTTACTCTAACACAGGCATAAACAACATATCATTCTTGACAAAATCCTAGCGTTGATTTCAAATACATATATATATATAATATATATAATATATATATATTATAAATATATATATAATATATATATATGCATATATACTAAACATATATATATAAATATAATATATATAATACTAATTATATAATTTATTATTAATTATATAGTATATAAATATTATATATTATAATATATATATATATTTATATATAACGATATATATTATAATATATTATTAATAATAATATATTATTAATATTATAATATATATTATATATTCTGTGTGGTGTGTAGTGTGTGATGTTGGTTAGTGTGTGTTCGTGGTATGTGGTTGCGCGCATATCATTGTTTGTGATGTATGCACGATAAGACTCTGAGCATTAGCGGGATTAATTTCTGGTGTCAGAGAAAGATATGAGACTATGTAGAAAGACGAGTGGCAACGAGGTTGTCTTCCTCAGAAGTGAGGAGTATATGTGGACTGGGAGAGTTTCAGAAGATCCACTCTGCTCATTGAGAGTGATGAAAAAGTTGAGGAGAGATTCCGCACACGAGAGAAAGTGCCACAGAGAGAGAGGATGTATTGAGAATGGGAAAACTTTATGAGAAGTAGGAATGATGAGAAAGAGAACGAGAGGTATGAATTATGGAACATGAAAGAGGATGAAAATGCTGTAAGATCTCATATTATCGTATAATATCTGAGTTATATATGTCTATTGAGAGCAGTGAAAACACGCCTATCACGATAGTTTGTGTGAATAAACGTCGTACTCTCCATATACTTAGAAGGGTCAAACCGACAACTTCTATAATGATCTAATCACTCTCAAGATGGATGGCATAGAAGAATTGTTTTGAAGTATTTCTCACAGCAACACCCCTATACAACCTATTTGCGTCATTATATTCTAAAAAAATAATATATTTAGAATACTAAATATAATATATGTACATATATTATTTATATACACTATAACGTAATATATGTTACTATGTAGGAAGGAGGGATTTTAAAAATCAAATACCATATAGTTATTCGTCCAGCGCGTACTATAATGAAAGACAATGCTGATAAATAAATTATATTAATACAGAATTTTTAAAAATACATATTTATTAATGTAATTATAAAATTCTAGCTATGTTCTGCTTTGCTATACAAAACACTAGTTTATTGATAGACCATCAGCTTATGTTAAACGTTATTTAGATAATAATATTTATACTACCGAAATTGCTAATAATTTTAAACAGCTAATTATTTATTATTCTATTTTTGTTATGAATGTTTATCTAATTTATAAGTATTCATATCATAATATATTATTTATATAAATATATATATAATATTATTTAATAATAGCTCTTATTATTATTATTATGAATAATATTAATATTATTATGTAAGTGATAGTAGTACCCTTATATATTTATATATAGTATAAATTTATAGTAGTAATAATATATAATCATATATACATAAATATATATTAGTTTATATATATATATATATATATATTATATATATATATATATATTATATATTATTATTATTATAATAGTGTGATTGAATGACTATTAGAATATATTTAATTATATTGTAATAGTATATTTATATTAAGGTTATCTAATTTTTATTATATACCCATTTAATAATAAATATTTTAAATGATATAATTTCTTAGTTAAATCAATAGGTTTATAAATCTGAATATATAGTACATTGCTAGAGGATGCGTGTAAATAATAATTGTTCAAAATATGTGATTTTCTATATATATATATTGTAGTAGATATAATATATATATATTCAGGGTTAAATAGAAGTATATGATTCTCTCGTCCAAGGTCAATTAAATAGATATATATTATACATATAAATCTTACCTATCCTAGTAGTGACATATCAGAGTACCATGGATTTATGTCCCTTTCTGGGAAAAATTCAGAAGTCTGATTTGAGAGATACTAGCATATGTCTCATTAACTATATTTGACGTGTAATAGTTTTAAAACTACGAATACTCGTTTGGCATAAAAATTGAAATTATAAAGAATAAAAAAGGAAAAATATTAAAAAAGACGAGTTTATTTAAAGATTTGAATTTTTTATTTCTTTTATTTTTTTTTTCTTGTTTTTTTTTGTTTTTTTTAACATATAGTACGAAGACATAATTTAAAATGTAGGGGTTACATATATTTCTATACGCTGAGAAAAGAATGTTATTTAGGGCGTCTATTATAAATATAAGCAGTTATATTATTTCGGATACTAATATCTATTAGTATCTTTATCATAGCTCTAACCATTATATTATTTTACGAGATTTCTCTATAGTTGAACTTTATATACCTTAACTAGGTCCTAGGTACATAGTTTATCATATAATATACTACTGACCTAGTAGTCAATACCTTATATAATATATATATTATTTATATAGTATCATTATAATAATATTTATATTATCAAAATGTTATCATTATGTGATATTATATTATATATACTAATATATATATACTATAGCTATAACTATTAGTAAAGAAGTTCTATATATTTCTATACTATGATATACTATAAGTGGATAATTCTCAACGTATATATTCATTATATATACTAAGTGCCTAGTGTTATATCAATATAGTAGTTAGTAGTGAGGGATGCCTTGTTCATAATGTGAATCATTAGTAATTTGGTAATCGTGAGTATTAAATAATGAACTATATTATATATAGTAATAAAAAATATTATTATATTAGATATTATATTATATAATCATAATATTAGTATTTCGTTAGTAAATGATTTATATATATATTACTATGGTCTTATATTAGTTATATATTTCAATGTTGCGAATAATTTAATTTAATTTGAATATATAGGTAAAGGTAGACGTGAGTACTCAAGAAGAATTTGCGAAAGGTCCGGGCCTTTTTAGTTTTGTTTCTTTAGATCATTAATTTTACCGGATAACGCGCTGACTCACCAACATCAACATAATGAGCGTGAGATTCTTGCAGAATATAAAATATAGTTAGACCATATTCTGGGGTAAGATTTAAGGAAAATAGTGGTGTGTATGATATTAAGTGGAGTACATATTTTAGTCGTTCATATAAAGTCTAATTTCTCCTTGGTGTGTTTATGATGTGAATGGTTAGTAGTTCGCGTCCGTATGACGATTCTCGGAGTATTGATTGCGAAATATGGGTAGTTTAGAAGTATTATTACAGCCGCTAATTTCTATATATGAGAATAAGGGGCAAGGATATTGTTCTATCTTTAAAGACTAACTTACTCGTATAAATGATACTTTTATATATCTAATTGTTTGAGTGTGGATTGTTCTCATTGGCTCTGTTTCACCAGGCTATAAACAATGACTCATAGGTTCTTATTGTTCCCAGGCTCGTATTTTTGTTAGTCGCGCTCTCCTATTCAAGTGGGTGCAATTAGTCTTGTCATAAAGCCAATAAATGTAATGGCTGAGCGTCCTCATTGTTTTCCTTTACACTGATAACAACTTTTTGTGATCTATTCGTGTTCCTTATTGTTTCTCTCCTGGCACCTTTTAACTATTAACAGAATCATTCAATGGAATTAAGATGTTTTAGTCGCAATTTGGATTCGCTTCAGTGGGTGTTAAGTTCTTGGACTCCATCCTATTCGTATCTTCGCATGTTCCAGATGGCAAAAATAAGTCTAATTAAGATGTCTATCACGTCAGAGTCACACCATAGTGATCTACTAGAGTTGCCGTCTCTAAGAAGTACATAAATGCTATGGACCTTCCCTTCTGGCCTACTCCTTCTCTTTCAGGATTGATTGAATGCACTAAGATTAACTTAACAGCTTTTGTTTTTTTTCTTAGAGCAAATAATTAAAGATAACATAGCACTTGTTAAAATTATAAATTTCATCAATAAGTATACAACCCGGATCGGACATGTATCTCTATAAGACTATTATTGAATAGAGAATATATGCTGCCTTATTTGGGCTGCCTATCTGCTCTTTAAAACTCTACATTGACGTATGCCTTATGTAGCACAATTTATTAAGCTCATAATAGAGGTTAGAAGGCTCGAAATTAATTCAGGAGAAAAGGAGAATGATCTATCTGAACCTCGTAAACTGTTGGCTCTCAATAATCTCAACTAGTCTGTAAATATCTTTGAATATACTTCTGTCTATACTCGTCTCATTCCCTTCTTTATGATCATCAATATGACCTTTGACGCTCGGGGTCAATTGGTGACAGACTCTCCTATCTTACTGATTTATGGTCTTCTGACAAGACTTTTGAGAGCATGTTCTGTGAGTCGATGCTCTCTAAACTCCTTTTCTTCAGGTTTCCCCCACCACCCACTTTACCCACTCATATCCAACTTCTCTTAAATTTCACTATATGTAAATTTACCAATATTGACATCACATTTCTCTGTCAATTGTGGTGATCCATAGGGTTCAATTTGATCTCATGCTTTTTTTTCCTAACTTTTCATTAACAGATCTTCTCAGATGCTCTTCTAACTGATTGCATTACTATACCGAAGATTAGACTCTTTATTTTCTAACTCATTTTAAATCTGCTCCCACTTTTGCATCTAGTTTCGCCTTTCGAATTTATCTTTCCGCTTTCAGTTTGGCTGATCTGGTTCAAATTTTCCGATGGAGATTCTCCAACCTGTGAACTTCAAGCGTTTAAACTTTTTCAAGGCTGCGAATGCGTCTTCATATCAGCTCCTCAGAAGAACTAGTGCCAGTCGTGGATTCCCGTGAGATCGTCTGGAGAGTTTTTCCCCGTGAGTTCCGGATGTGTCAGTCGGGAGTTCGCGTAGAGACCCAGTGGTCGTGTGGAGCAATACGTGAATCAGTTTTTCAGTGCAACCCAGCGGAAACGATATCTCGGAGCGTCACCCGGGTGCTGTCGTGTAGGAAGACTCGGGTGGACAGTTCAGCAACACGATTGCTAAGGTGATTTAAAAAATGCTGAGAGTTCTTTTCGACCTTCAATATATTTCCATCAATAAAGATAATTCAACTGCATATTGGACTTATCTACACTTTTATATAGATTGTTCGTTTCTCATAGATCTGGGTTTACAGTGAATTCACGGAGATTTTATGTAATCAGGAATCAGAGTCCCAGGGTCGAGGAAGGACTCTTACAGCATTCCTTTATCGCCCAACTCTTTGCGAGCAGCCAATGTTTTATCGCCCTGTCACCTATTCATAAAGTTACATCAGATGGTAGGTTGATTGAAGGACTAAATCACTCGTCTTTCCCTCCCGACGCTTTGGAATAAACTCAGAGGCTCGTGCGGCATCACAAAGTCGGGGTTTTTTGAATTATGGCGAGATTGGGGTCTATCTACCCGATGCCGGAGACAAAATTTATGTAAATGAATGTAAAATATTATTTACGCTCGTTAAATAAACTCCCTTAATGCGATAAAAATGAAGTGTCTATTAGGCGCCTGGGCAAGGTCAGTCTTATAATTCTTTAAAAACGGATTTGAAGCAAGAATTCTCGCGCGAGTCTTAGATTAACTCGAAGTGCTGCCCAAATATTACTGTGGTTTCCACACAGTTTGCATTCCAACCCTATACTTTGAATAATCATATCATTTTATACAATCTATGAACGTTGTAAGGAAGATTTGGAACCCTCGTCATTGACACAGATGTATAGTTTTTGTCGCGTAGCACACAGTAAGAATATAGCAAGCCTATTGTTTACAGATTCAATTTTAATTTCATACATGTGACAAGCAGCACCCGCAAGTACACCGCCAAACTCAACGCAAGCTGCAAGCGCCATCCGAGTGAGACCCCTGCTAATCTTGGCCGCAGCGACAGCAAATCTTACGACCCGGGTGGGTGCGGTAGTTAGCATCGAGTGAACTCTTACAAAACGAATTATGATTGAGTAGATTCAGCACCTTCATAATTAAGTAGTACAACAGTAAATAAGTGATAGTGAAATTATAGCAAATTTAGTGCCAGGCTACTGTCTAAGTTCATATAAATTTGTAGTTAGTAGAATATCAATTCTTTAGGCGGAACTCTTTACATCACTTAAAGTTGTTCAGGAAGCACTCGATGCCTTTGCCACGCAACTCATTATTTAACAAAAACTTAATTGCTCACGGCCTATCCTACGAAACAATTATCTGTGCTCAAAGACTCTCACCAACGCTGCTACTACAAACCTTCATGCAGAATGTAGAACATCACATCAATATCATTTAATTAAACAACGACAACTATGTAGTTGACAATCAGCAAACTCTTACTATTACATGAAACTATGTCTGAACACTCAGTAACTCCTATTATACATAAATTTTGTCGTGAATATATAACAACTGCTTACCCAACTCATTATGTGTGCAAAGCTACAGACAGCATCACTTACACAAATTATGATCCATTCGCAATCAGCAACTCCTATTCCCAAGAATTATAATATGTAAAGATAGACGACTCTTTGACATAGAAATTATGCATGTTGAAGCAGATCTAGTTCGAACCTTCTCACTGCGACTTTAGAATCCAGCAACTCTGTTTACAAACTGACAATATGTATAACAAGACACAGCATCTATTGTATGGTAGAGCTTTATTGTAGATAAAGTCAGCAACTACTTTACAATACTCTCACTGTGATAAGAGTCAGTGCAACAGCCTTTACTACGCAATTATTATGAATAGAGATTTCAGAAACCATAGTATATCTCACTGTGTGAAGATAACTACTCCTTGGCGAATAATAAACTCGATTAATATGAACGCAATCAAGAACTCTTTCAAACTATTATGTGTTTAAAAGATCAGCAGACTCCTTTTACACAGATAATTAGTGGTCAAAGATTCCAGTAAACTCGGACCTTAATATAATTGTGTAAGAAGAATCAATAACTATTTACAAGTAATTAATGTGTGAAATCGAGCAAGAACACTCTCTATTCCAAAAATATTATATCAGTGATGCAAGATCACAGCACTCCTTAACACAATTGATGTACGATGAAAGCCATCAGCAACTCACTTTTACATTGAGATTAATCGCTGATAAAAAATGATAGCACGCAACTTACTTGATACACGAATCTAGTAGCTTAGACGCAAATCATAGCCACTCTTTGCCTATGACCAATTATGTGTGCAGATCAGCAAACTCATTTGGATACCCTCAAATTATGTTTATTATATAGGATCAGCAAAACTACTTCCAAAAACTAACGATATCTCATAGTGAGAGATCTAGGAAGCTCTTCTAACACAAATATGAAAGTTGCTGAATCTCATAGGCAACTCTTTACGCAATTTTGTGATGATAGTTACTCAGCAAAACATTAGATGCCAATAGGAACCCAATCCGATTATATTGACACGAAGACTGAGAATATAAGAGTCAAAAGCAATCTTCTTTTACACGAATTATTATTCATAGATCACGGAATTTCCTTTACTATCCGCAATATAACACTCGTATTCACACGCTCACAATTTTTGTGGCAGTAGACTCTCTTGGAAATATAATCTGTTTTTCTTATGTTTCTTCATCACAGCTTGCCGCTCTGATACCACTCTCAGTGTAGTAGTACTCTCGCAATTATAGAGGTTCTAGCCATTAACATAAGGAGGTTCTTCTCAACCATGCTTTTTTAATTTGAAACCCCATCACCAATCGTGTATGCCAATATATGCATCTACGCTCACCTAAGCTTACCTATTAAGAGAGATAGAAGTGCAACCAATACGTTTCTCAACAATAATAAATACTAATATTATGTATAACCTCTAAATCATATACCTATAATTAGTCTATACAATATATATATATATAATATAGGATAACTACATATATATATATATAAATATAATAATAATATAGTATATATCAATAAATTTGGTAAATTCTAGTCCTACTACATATATATCTATATGTTATATAAATACGATGTGAACTATATAAACCTCATATTAAGGGATATATAAAGTACTATCCTCGATAGACGGCTATAATAATAGTATATACCTAAATAATTAAATAATCAGTCCTGAAGTGTTGCATATATATTTGGGCCTAATCTTCTATCTAATATTGAAAGTCTTACTCTACTCACTTAATAATATAAAATGAGTATTTATACTATTTGTATATATATTAGTGAGGGGCTAATATGATATTTATCACCTAAGTATTTTCTTATATTGAAAATATTCATATTATATTAATAATTAAATATATATTCGAGTCCGCGGGTCAGAATATAATACTTCATTAATGTCATCTTTAGAAACATAATTTATTATTGCTACAGTATAAAACGTGAATACATTGGCGGTACTTAAATGCATGGTTCGTTTAGTATGTGCGGAATTAATGTAATAAAATAAATTTAAAACAAACTAATATGTATATTTTAATTCTCAAAAAGAGCTACAATAAGACCCTACAACGATAAGATACTTATAGGAATACCTGGAGTACATTTCACATAGAAAATGTTAACAATATAAAGTAATAAATAAAATTATTGTCATATTATAGCGAAACATATAGTAATATCGCATTCACAGACCAATATGAGAGACCTTTTACTGTTCTCGTTAAATAAATAGACTTTCTATAATAAAGAGTTTGTTTTGTTTTTTAACGCTTTTGAATAGGGTTATTAGCCGCCCCGATGCAGGAGTCGGGGTACTCTCGGCCTTCCGGGGAATCAACTACGGGGTAGGATTATTTCCCCCTCCGGGAGAGATCTCCGGATACCCCGACTCTGTTGGTATTTGGTGTCGCGGGGGTTCCTCCCGCCTCCACTACGGGGTATGGAAAACATCCCCCACTATGTTTTCCCCGTCGGCTCGATCCCCCTAGTGTGCCAGTATAAAGCATTCTCGCATATGTGTTAAATTCTGTACCAGATTCCATAAAATGTATTCCCTTTCGCTTGTAGCTATTGGTAGTTTTTGAGATATATGTTTTTTTTTTTTTTTTTTTTTTTTTTTTTTTTTTTTTTTTTTTTTTTTATTTTTTTTTACATTTTTCCGCCACTTATATATATATATATATATAATAATTTAGGTATGATATAATTTAATATATAATTATAACCTAGTACATAGTCCACCAATTGCCGATTATAATCCTGTTTTACATTATTGTATATATATATAAGCTTAAATATATAGTATATATATATTTATATATATTATATATTATTATCTAAAGTTCTATATAAATTACATAGTATATATTATATATATATTATTATCTATATAATATCAATATACCTATATATATATATATACGCCGCTATTATGCATATATAATATATATATATATACCGTGTAATTAATATATATATATAATATATAAATATATATATATATATTATATATATTATATATTATAATATATATATATATATTATTATAAATTAATAATATTATATAATATATTATTTATAATATATATTAATATATTATATACTATAATATATTTATTATATATTTAATATTAATATTAATATTATTATTATATAATATATATTAATTAATTAACTTTTACGAGTATATATTATTAATTATAATAATATATTATATTATATATTAATATATATAATATATACTATTATATATATTATATATTAATTAATATTATATTATATAATATATATTATATATTATATTAATATATATATTATTATATATATATATCATATAAAGTAAGAAACTTTGACTCTATGCTCAAGGAAGGTATTTCTTATAAATGATGTCAGACTTATAATATGTATTTTTCAATTATATAAAACATTTTTTATTGTGCCTTGTAGGGTTGTGTGCGTAAGTGTGTGTGCAGATACGAAAAATTGTTCGTCATTATTCATTCAACCTCTTTTACTCAATAAATTTTAAAAAAGTTTATTTATCGCATGTTACGATGCATGTATGTATACTTAAGATGATAAATAGAACATGTTATTTATATGAATATAGTATATATTAAATATATAATATTATTAACTATATAAGTATAATATATATTATATAATATATTATATATATATATAATATTAATTAATATTTATAATATATATAATATTTAATATTAATATATATAATATTATTAATATTATTATATATATATAGATATATATATTTAATATTATAATTAATATACTCATATAGTATATTAATATATTTATTTTTTATAAGATTAAATTTAAATATATATAATATTAAATATAATAATAAATAATATATTAAATAATTTTATTATATTATATTATATAAATATGATAAATATATTAATTATATAATATACTATTATTTAATTCAAAATATTAGTTATATATATATAGTAATATCAAGTATTTTAAAATATTGATAAATATATACTATATAACTATTATATGCTCATGTATAGGAGATCCTGAACCATCATAGCACACTCAGATGCATCTATTAGACTTAAATTTAACTACGATGTAAATATGTATTGGTATGGTTGAGGTATATAATGAGTTATATGTTAGAGAGAAATTTTAGGACTTAGTTGACCATTAATATAATAATTTAATATGTGGAATGTAGAATTCTGTGGGCCCTCAAAATTGCAAGTTAATATAAGGAAAGGATTATCTTAGATTGGCCATAAAATTCATATTTTTTTTCCACATATACGAGACTAAGCTTATATGATTAATAATGATCTGTAAGATAGAGTATAAAAGTGACCATAAACTAGTATTTAATTATTATGGAACATTTTTATAGCTAAATTTAATGAAATCTCAGTCAGTATGTTATTAATAAGATTAAACCCATTTAAGGTGGCTGAAGTGTAGAATAAAACCATGTATTTTGGGTAATAGAGAGATTAAGATGAGAAAAATATAATGAAAAAAGTAAAAAGAATATGTTTTAAAATATTCATAGGTAGTAATAGGGAAGATAATTTAGTTAAAAAATTTATATGGAAAAATTATAGAATACGACCACTATTAAGCCAGTATCAATAATAGGAAGTCTAAAAAGTGTGAAGGAAGATAAGCAGTAATATTATAATATTTAGCAAAATAATTAATGTAATAAGTGAAACCCGAAGAAGTTTTAATAGCTTAATTATAAATTAAAAGTAAGATACTCATGTTGATAATTTTTATTTTATGTCATTTGCTAAAATATTATTAGATGTTTCAATTCCCTATAAAAAAATTCCAGCAATCAAGCCTTCTGCTGTTATTTGTAAAGTATTAGTATTTAATAAATACTAGGGAAAGATTAGTATTTAATATAGTTTAGGAGATCTTATATAATAGTTCTATGTATTGCATTCTAATATAACAAATAGACTATACAGTAATTTAGATATTATTGATACGTAAAGGATATATAAACGTGTTTTATAATTAAGATCTAAATTATATGTAATCCAATGATAAAAGCTTACAGGCCTTGATGTGATATTATGGTGAGTGGTATACATATATGAGACATCTCTGAAAATATGTGGTAATTTTAGTTAATTCAAGACAATATTGCAAAGGCCATTGTAATGTGAATTTTTAAGCGATCTGATAACATTTGGTGAGGTTACCAGATGACTGGAAAAAAAGGCATATGTTGTGCCTATTTATAAGAAGGTAGTAAGAAGATTTGGAAATTATAGGCCAGTTAAGCTTAACATCTCTGGTAGTAAAGGTTCTGGAAAAAGTTACTGAAAGGTCATAATAGAGAGAAATATATTTAGAAGATAACAAGGTTATTGTACGACTCCTCAGCACGGCTTTCAGGATTAGGGATTTAGGTCATTGGTTCAGACAAACCTTTATAGGAATTTATGGAATACTTTACTGACTGCATTGACGAGGAGATCCAGTTGATATTGTAATATTTAGACTTTAGTAAAGCTTTGATAAGGTTCCCCACAAAAGGCTGATGAAAAATCTATTGCAATGTGGTATAGTGGTGAGTAGGTACATGGTTGATAAAGAGTGGTTGCGAAATAGAAACCAGTGTGTACAACTAATGGCAATAAATCATCATGGAAATTAGTGAAGAAGTGGTGTTCCCACAGGTCAGTGTGGGCCACACTATGTTTTCCTCATATATATAAATGAATTAGACCAGGGACTTAAATGTAAGGGTTCAAGTTTGCAGATGATACTAAAGTGGCCACCTCAGTTAGGGAAAAGTGAAGGATGCATAAAAGATTCAAAATGATCTTGATAAAACTTCTTGGGTGGGACCAGATAATGGCAAATGAATTTAATAGTAAAAAGTGTAAGTTCATTCCCTAGGTTACGCAAGTAAAAGTTTTAAAACTACGATATGAAAAACGGGGGATTGGCTTTGAAGTCTGTGGGAACCAAGAAAAAGTATTTAGGTGTGATATTATAAAGCAAGTAATTTGAAAGTAGGCTAATCAGTGTTTGGAAGCTATAAATAAAGCTAATAGATGCTGGGCTTAATATAATCGCAATCGTTGTTTTATAGAGCAAGGTGAAGGTAATAAGTAAACTGTTATAATTAGCTATGTTTAGGTCAGTAATAGAGTATTATGCACAAGTTTGGGCCCCTTATTGTTAAAGAAAACTTAGATATGCTAGAGAAAAAAGACAAAAAAAACCAAAAAAAAAAAAAAAAAAAAAAAATAAAAAAAAAAAAAAAAAACCCAAAAAAAAAAAAAAAAAAAAAAAAAAAAAAAAAAAACTATAAAAAAAAAAAAAACAAAAATAAAAAAATCGCTAGAAGCAACAAGGATGATTTCTGTTTTTGAGGGTATAGAAAGCTATGAGGAGAGGACTTATGGGGCTAGGAATGTTTTACATAGAAAGCGGATTTCTCAGAGGGATATGATAACAAGTCTACAAAATAGTATTTACAATCGTTGATATTCAGAGATAATACAATTTTCATAGATAGAACAATGGACAGGTGACCAGGGGGCTATAATAAGAAAATTAAGAAGAAAGCATGCCATCTAGATATAAGAAAGCATTCATTTAGTAATAGGTTGTTAAATTTTGGAATTCTGCCAGAGGAGGTTGTGAGTGTGACGATCGAAGCATCTTTAAAAATGAATCATCCTTTGCGGTTTACTCGGAAATCCTATAATATTATCACGAAGCCCAAATTGGCGGGTTTTTTAGTTGTGATATATATAGTATTAGTTAGATGGCATGTGTGACCATAAATTAGTTATTAATGCATGTGGATGCGTTTGGGTATCAGATTTTATGATAAATCAATATTGACCAATAAAGCCAAATTGGTGGATTTTGTAGTTACAAAACATAAATTGACAAAGCCCTAAGGGGTGCCTTTTGGATTGCATTGAGCATCGGTTTGGGTAGTGGTTTGACTGGAAACCAGTCTCGATAGGCCCATGTGGCTTTTTACGTGTCTCTATATTCTTTTAATGTCTGATTTTATGTCTTTGAGAAAATCAGATATAAAATTATTAAAGTGAGTTTAGAAAAATATACTGACTCAATATTATCTCAGTTTATCTTGAGCCAGATTCAAGGAGCGTTCAAGCCAGGTTCATGGAGAGTTCAAGCCATAGTCAAGGAGTGCTCAAGCCAGGTTCAAGGAACGTTCAAGCTAGTTTCAATTAGAGTTCAAGCCAAAGTCAAGGAGCGTTCAAGCCAGATTCAAGGAGAGTTCAAGCCAAAGTCAAGGAGCGTTCAAGCCAAAGTTAAAGAGCTTTCAAGCCAGATTCAAGAAGAGTTCAAGCCAGAGTCAAAGAGCGTTCAAGCCAGATTCAAGGAGAGTTCAAGCCAAAGTCAAGGAGCGTTCAAGCCAAAGTTAAAGAGCTTTCAAGCCAGATTCAAGAAGAGTTCAAGCCAGAGTCAAAGAGCGTTCAAGCCAGATTCAAGGAGAGTTCAAGCCAAAGTCAAGGAGCGTTCAAGCCAAAGTTAAAGAGCTTTCAAGCCAGATTCAAGAAGTGTTCAAGCCAGAGTCAAGGAGCGTTCAAGCCAGATTCAAGGAGAGTTCAAGCCAAAGTCAAGGAGCGTTCAAGCCAAAGTTAAAGAGCTTTCAAGCCAGATTCAAGAAGAGTTCAAGCCAGAGTCAAGGAGCGTTCAAGCCAGATTCAAGGAGAGTTCAAGCCAAAGTCAAGGAGCGTTCAAGCCAAAGTTAAAGAGCTTTCAAGCCAGATTCAAGAAGAGTTCAAGCCAGAGTCAAAGAGCGTTCAAGCCAGATTCAAGGAGAGTTCAAGCCAAAGTCAAGGAGCGTTCAAGCCAAAGTTAAAGAGCTTTCAAGCCAGATTCAAGAAGAGTTCAAGCCAGAGTCAAGGAGCGTTCAAGCGAGGTTCATAAAGCGTTCAAGCCAGAATCAAGGAGTGTTCAAGCCAGAGTCAAGGAGAGTTCAAGCCAGGTTCATGGAGAGTTCAAGCCAGATTCAAGGACTGTTCAAGCCAGATTCAAGAAGAGTTCAAGGTTTGAAAGAAAATCTGTGCCATCCCTGTAGTATGAATAATCATGGGGCGTTCCTCGCAGGGCTGAGGAGTAGGTAAATTTTTTGCCTGCTCCGACTCCAGTTCCGGCTCCAGCTCCAGTTCCGGTTCCGGTTCCGGCTCCATCAATTTAAAATACCCGGAACCGACTCAAGCTTCACAAATTTAAAATTTCTCGGCTCTTGCTCCTTCTCCGACTCCATCTCCGGCTCAGCTCAGAACTCCTTTTCTTTAAAGTAAAAAAAATTCCGGTTCGGGCTCCACCCCTCAAAAAATAATTTCTACTGATTCGCCTCTATCCAAAACCTTGCTGCTCCGCAGGCTCCGACTCCGACTCCGGCTCCAGCTCCGGCTCTTGCAACGCAATCCTACGAATATCTTTAAGTCCCGCTTAAGCAATCTTGGTCACGTGACACAAGCAAACATTAAAACGGTAAAATTAACACTTTATTAATTGAGTAAATATATTATTAATTAATATATCTGTCCATAAATTAATACTGTTCATTAATAAGTTTAAAATAAAGTAAGTTATTTATTATTGATGAATTATTCTTATTTCCGTTCGCTCCAATAATTTTAATGACGATTGACAGCAAAAATCTCTCAAAAATATATATAATATAATATATATATATAATATATATATTTAATATCTATATATTATATAATTATTTTTATATATTAATATATGATATTATAATTAAATATATAAATATATTAATATATGTCAACAGATGTTTTTGTTTTCGATAGATATATAATATATATAATATATATATATATATATTATATATAGATATTAAATACTTTTAGTTTCTGATATGTTAAAAACTCGAGAACGGAGCAGCAAACCTACAGTAAGGTTAGGTTGGTATTTTTATTTTTTTTTATTTTTTATTTTTGCTAATAATTTTTTATCATGGCCCCCCCCTTTAAAAAAAAAATTTCCCCGTGTGTTAGGGGGCTTGAGAGCCGGACGGGGGACAAAGAGGTGGGGACGAAGTCCCTCCGTCGGCTCACCGGATTGAGGCAGAGACTCAACCGACTCCTGCACACTTTGCAGCGTTTATACCTATGTTTAGTTTAAAAAAAGAATAATTTTACTTCCCTTTACACTATTGTATTATTATTTTTAACTAAAGAATACCATAGGGTAAAAACCCGCAAAGATAGGCAGGAGTTCTAGGGTCATGCAACGGCCTCCTGCGTGGACGACGGAGGAGACTGTTCGTCCCCACCCTCTGTTCTCAACACGTCAGCTTCTCGAGCCTCCTAAAGTAAGGGGGATAAATTTTTTTAAAAAATATTTCGAGAATTAAGGAAAAAATAAAATATTAAAAAATAACCCCTCAACTATATTAGAATTTTCAGTGCTGTATTTTTCCAAAATATATTAAATTTGTTTTATACATGTAGGGTGCTGCCTTTAAACTCGAGATTACATGATAATTATATATGTACAGGGCTTTAGACACTCTTTGAACCCCTTATATATATGATGCCATTAATATTATTAATATATTATATATTATAATATATATATATATTATATATAATTTATATATATATTTATAATAGATATATATATATATATTATATTATTAATATATATTATATAATATTATATATATATAATATATATAAAATTATATATATATATTAATATTATTAATAGTATTATATATTATAATATTAATATATATAATATATAGTATAAATATATAATAATAATTAATATATATATAATATATAAAAATTTTCTAAAAATAGTGTTTTATTATTAGGTATGAAGATTTCTGATATTTATTGACCCCAGCCACCCCCCACCCCCCTGCAAGCCACCCCTTCCTAATTTTTCTTCAGAATTATGATCACAAGACCAAATCGTGCGATGGAAGAAAAAGTTCGAATACTGCAATTCGCCTACGCCCAACTAATCCCATACACAGTGAAAAAACATATAATTAATATATATATATATATATATACATATCTATATATATTATATTATATATATATATATATATATATATATATATACTATATATATATATATATATTATATAATATATATATATATATATATTATATATATATATATATATATCAGCGGCGACCCCAGTATCTTTTTTTACTCTCACTCTCTCTCTCTCTCTCCCTCTCTCCTCTCTCCTGCTATATATATATAAATATATATATAAATATATAATATATTTTATATATTTAATATATTTAGATCTTTAATATTTAATTAGAAATGTGAATATATTGTTAAATTTATATATACAATAATATATATATATAATATGGACAAAGTTACTTAACGCCACGGAACGGGGGGTCGGATCAAAAAAAAAAATTTCACAGGTAGCATCTATATGATACATAAATAGTGTTCTAGGGGCGAAATGAATTTTTATTTTTATTTTTTTTTACCCTGATTCTAGGGGCGAAATTAGGTTAAGTTAGGTTAGGGTTTAAGTTAAGTAAGGTTAGTTAAGTTAAGTTAAGTTAAGTTAGGTTAGGTTAGGTTAGGTAAAAAAAAAAAGAGAAAGAGCAATTATCTATATATGTATCTTAGAGGCTACCTGGCAATTTCTGACTCCGGCTTCCGTTCCA
>JABUQX010108594.1:0-50000 GCA_015478945.1 Trachelipus rathkii | reverse complement strand
TCCCTCTATGCGCTATCTGTGTACTATATAAGTGCTTATACATATTTGTTCCCCAGTGATAAAGTATCGCCTAAATACAAAAGTGGAAGTGACCATTAGCAATAGCTTTAACTAATGCTGGAAACCCTTTCATTCCTAAGTCTCTCTCAAAAACATCTTACATTGCCGTTAGCTTAAAATACCTTCCACGTCGTTGCCTACCATTCATGCTTATGAGCCTTAGATATGATTTCTAGGCGAATGATAGCGTTGTCGTTGTTTAGTCTAACACCAGGTGTTTCTAGATAACTTTTTTCGCTTATGTATAGTTACTGTAGCCTGAATACTATGCTCCATTGAAAACATTCCCTGGCACATATTTAATACTTTACCTTGGTCAAGAGAATGATTGTTGTTAACAAGAGCACAAACCATCATCTAGCAGAATGCCCCATTCCTCATGGCCGAAATGTGGATTTTCTTTGTGGTATTCATTGCACTTATACTTGGTTTATCCGAACTTCTAAATAATCAATCGAACCCCAGCTTCACACTGACAGGTGAGTTGTTCTCTCATTTTAATTCGAACATCCCTACGCATTATTCAGATGTTTCTATTATAAAAATATATTTAAAATAATAACAAAACCCAAAAAAAAGGGACCCCACTGAGGATATTCTGTAGATAAGTTACCATTGGTGACATTGCCAGGCAAACCTATTACCCGTCATCATAAATCAACACCGGATCAAACACTGGAAAGACATTTGGTCTCACTCAAAATACTCATACAATGTACTACTATTGCACATACTTAGTGTTAGCAGATCGAATTTACATTGATAGAAGAACACAAGATAGATGCTTCACTCGATAATTTTACAATTAAGAGCATATAAACGGAAACAAATTCCTACCGATTGCCGAGTGTCAAACAATTAATCTCAAAGAATTGATACTTCAGCCCCTATTCGCCGATCATGAGACTTGTATGCTGAGTTGTTCAAATCACCTGACACAAAGACATGCTGCCTCCTAGATAGAGTATAGTAGCGAGGCTCGTATTCTCCGAATCTTCATTGAGACACACGAAAAAACTTCTGATGAAGAGGCTTTAATTACTTTTATGCAGTATCCTTACATATCACGCAGTACCGATTGTTCATACGAACTCACAGACGTGATAGCGTAAGATTGGGTATAAAACTGAGGTACTTGAAAGCAATCTCTGGCGCATGTTACATGGAGCCAGATAGACAAAAATGCTGGATAACTATTCGATACATGGTTCACATCATTGAGTAATTCAACACGTATTAAAATCAAGCGAATTATAGTGCAAGTATCTAATCAGAGTACATTTCAAGATCAGATAAACGCTGAGTATTCTTCAAAGCTTCTCACGAAACAAGACCACATATTAAACTTTTTAATGAGCGGTCGATCTAGGACTCTAGAAAAGAACCATCTGGTGAGACCTCTTAAATTATGAGATATAGGTGGTATATACATATAACTTATCATGTTTGAAAATTTATTTGCATAATTTGAATTGCACTAGAGAGTAAAACATATGATCTAGTTTCATTTTAGCACGAAAGTTTCCGTTATATTACTGTGAAGCGTACAAAAGAAAGGGAAACACCGTGTCTCTGAGATCGTGGAGTATATTAGAATCGACTTGATCCCAGATCAACACTTGCCATTTGCATAAAGATAGCGGTACGAGCATTGGCTGAGCAGTAAACAAAACCCCCTTGCCCCAGCAGAGTGAAGCGCCTGTATGGATCCGCCCAAAATGTACTAGTCATACGAAGGGCATCAGGTCTATTCTGAAACATTTGACTTCCAGGAGCAAGACACCTCCGTGCCCATTAAATAATAGATAAATTAAATTATTTCCGTATAGTCTATGTTCCTTATAGCATATATATTCAATACATAATAAGTACAATAAATAAGATATAAACGTATTATAATATACGTAAATATCTTAATGAGTTCTATTAATATATTACTATTAACCTAAGTTGAGATAACACTATAATACAATTTAAATAGTAGATACATACATTTTATATGGGCAGACCTGATATAAAATAGGTACATATATATTGAATACTTATATATATAATTAAAGTCGAGGCGGAAGCTCAGATGCAACAGTTAGGTTATATCACATATTTAATCACTTCTTCGCGCAATGTCCATCCCCTGGTTCGAATGGAATAGCGTTTACCACATTGTCTACTAAGTGAACGAGAGCAAATGACAGAGGCCAAATCCCTGTACGATATGGCCTCGGAAAAAGTTGGGCGTGCTGAACAAGTAGAGGGTCGGCTCATCTGTATAGGCAGGCACTATCAAAAGATCCTAATGGCGGCTTCATTCTGCATAGAGCCGAGGACATAATCGAGAACGGGATGGATAGAGTCTCCTATCTTGTTAGGAGCGAAAGACCGCGGTTTTGTTCTTTAGCTCTCTTTCTGCAGAGCCCTGAAGTGAGAGGTCACATTCTGAACACATCCTTTGTATGGACGTGTGTATAAGAAGAGTATAGCCACACTTTGGTCTAGTCTCGAGAGAGAGAGAAGGGGAAGTCTTCAGTTGAACAAAGAAGGTTGGCTCCTTTGTTGATCCTAGCAGCGTGAAATCATGAAGAGCCTCTTAGCAAGGGGCCAGGAAAGATAGTCTATCATGCAGTTACTATCTTCTCTTTCTATCAGCTCTGACGGTAACACAGACCATGGTAGTGATAAGAAGAGAGGGAGGCATATGATCTATTCTCTTTCTTCTTTCTTGCTGATTGCTGCTCGTCCCTTCTCCCCCATACACTAGTTTGTAGAATGTCAGTGATTCTCTATTAAGTCCTCTTCGTAGGATAATATAATATCACGAGCTATTTATTGAGGATTGAAGTCACGAAGATTCAGATAAGAAGAAAATAACGCTTAGTTCAACTCATTATATTAACAACCTCGGGCACACCTAAAGCCTAACAGTTTAATCACACCAGAGGGATCAAATCAACTATTTTTACCTCTTTCGCGTGCACCCAAATGCCGATTTTGTTTGACTATCTACGCCAATATCAAATGTTTCCCATTCAGTGTGCCCACCTTCATGGATAAAAGCCTATGAAATCGAGAAACTGAAACTATGAATATCTTGACGTCAAAATGGTGGACTACTTTCGTGATATAGGTTGCCAATCATGTCTTTAAACTAACAACTTTATGGACATCATCTGGACTTCTTTCAATCCCCCACCTTGGCGAAAATTATATGCAGTCATGGGTTGAAAGAAGGAGATTAGGGGTATCACCTAAATGTATATACCAGTCTGCTCGGTAAAGGTCTGATTGCTAACAGAATTAGCTGCATTCTTATATCAATAATCGAGAGCTATTTTTTGGGTATGAACGGACAAACATGTAATATATTGAGTGATGTGAACTAATGTGGCTACAAAACTCTGGAATATGCCATTAATGTAGAACTAACGATTGCACTCCATTATTTTCAAGTAGCATATATAATCTACCAATGATTAAAAATACCAAAAAATAGTTAATGTGACCCAAAACCCATGGATTTCTTTTCCCGTACCCGATGTTATAAAAGAAAATCGGAATCCATATAATAAATAATTCAAGTTTTAGTGATAGTGCTTGCTATAACAAACTCAAGAACACTGTATTAAAACTAATAGTTCGTAAATGTTAACTCAAAAATGATATAAATTATAAATGGAGGTATAAGTATTGTTAGATCGTACAATAAAAAAAAAAAATAAAAAAACATAAAAAAAAAATAAATAAAATCAGCTATATAGATACCTAGTGATATGAAATTTAGGTTTATCATTAAAATTGTATAAACAAGCTATACCTTTGTATGTTACAGAAATTACATATTTCTATGCTAATAAGGATCAAAATTATATTTTTTTATTTATATTAATAATATTTGTTATAGATCCAGTGTACTAATTTATAATAAATCTAAGTTATCGATATATAATATAATAAGTATTATCTAATACGGAATTCCAAGCTTGCTGAAATCACCACACAAGAATGAACATAAACTCTATCCTGACTGACGGTAACCACTTCTTATAGAATGTCTCATTTAAATAGTATTTAGCCAGTATATTAAGGAGCTAATGCTCGCGCCGACAAAAAAAAAAAAAATAAAAAGATTCACAAGAAAGTTAGGATACTCGCCTTACAGCAACTACTACCTATAGGCTAACAGCACTGATAGTGATCATACGATGGTTAGGCTTTTCAGCAAATTCGTTAAAACCTACTGAAGTAATGAAAGAGGATTTTGGGATTATATAGTTATGACTTATGATAATGTATCATATAGTAGCGAAGAGCGCCACAACTTTCTTTAAATCCAGAATATACAAATAACTCAATATCACCTCTGTCTATTAAGCTATATAAGAATATTCTTATCTACGCCAATAGGAACCCTAATTTAAACGCAAAAAAGAGACTGAGATACCCAGTAAAGTATATTGAAAGAGGAGAGAAATTAATTACAAGAGTATAAGAACAATAAATGAACTATATAATAAGGTCAATACATTATTAAGATCAAAATCAGTTACCAAGCGTAAATCAGTGTTAGCAAGATAAGAGAAGGTTTGCAACCTATTCTCTCATGGAAGCCGATCTGCCCGATTATCATCCCTGCCGAAGAGAAAACCCAATTGCCTCTGTTCCATAAATTTCTATTGAAAAGAGGAGTATACTCAACTAACACTATTTTCAAGATTTCGACGGATGCCTTAATGAAAATATTTTTAAAAATAACGTTTTAAAAATTTTACCTATAAATATATATATATATATAGTATGACACTTACAGAAAATGGGCCTATATATATAATAATATGAGTTATTCCATATATTATCTAAGTGCTATTTGACATAAGCAAAAATATTTTAATCTAAAGCCCCTCTCATTCATAATCTAGTCAGACTAAGTCAAATAAAATCATAATTTATAGTTGTAGGTAGATATATGTAAAATCAACCACATAAATAAGTATGATAAACAGCTATACTCGCATCATTAAAATCTATGATAAGTTATTTATATTAGAGTTTGTCATAAATACATACTAAATTATTTTGAATTTGATGTATATATTTGAATAGTAATATATATATATGCTTATATCTTAAAGGAATGTATAATATATTATTAGTGTGTCTAATGATTCGTAATATATAATATATAGCGATTTTATATTTTTATTTTATAGTTATCATTTTTCAGTACTGAATAATATAATTGAATAGGCTCTCATCTTTTATCATTATATTATTTTAATTTCATTATTTAATTCATATGTAGTAACTATGTTAAAAGAAATCTTATATTATAATTTCTTGTATAAATTGTAATTCATGTTAAATAAACATATAATAAACTAGTAGTGACTAAACATTTATGAGTTATATAATACTTACTGTAAAAATGGAATAATTTGATATTTTTGAATAAACACCAAAACATAAAATAAAGTTATTATATTAAATATTATAATTAATATTGGCATATATTTATAATATATTATCGATGGTAAGATAGATACTTATATATATTATAATTAAAATATAAAATATAGCTATTTGAGAATAATAAATCAATAAATGATAAATAAATGACTTAAAGATTATTGTAAGTTGTATCAATGGAATGCAATCACTGATAAGTTGCCTATGACAGTACCACCATAATAGTTTCAGAATCTTTATTACTAGTGGAATTTATTAATATATATTAAATTATAAATTAGCTATTATTAATCCTGTAGTCTTATTAATTAGGTATCTGAGTCCACCTAAAAAAAATAAATTAGTGTTAATCGTATCAGGTAATATCGGAGCTCTCTTTTACTTATAGTGATATTATCTAGGTATACATTCAATCTAAATATATATATATATATATATAATTAATAAATATATATATTAATATATATATATATTATATATTAATAGAATTATAATTAATAATATATATAATATAATATATATATATATATATTATATATATATATATATAAATATATATAATATATATATATTTATATATATATAATATATATATATATAATATATATAATAATTAATAGTAGTATATTTATTATTATGATATATATATGATATATAGTATATTATATATATATTATATATTAATTATAATATAATATATATATAATATATATATATATATATAATATAATATATATATATATATATATATAAAAAATAAATATATATATATATATATATTAAATAATATTAATTATAGCTAAAAGTCACAGATTATTTGAATACTGTTGAGCTATAAACTCCTAAGTATTATAGTTGAAATATCCGTACCTCGTCCTCGCCTCAAGTATTCACGCTCTGATCATAGTGACGCACATATTGACATAATGATACGAATCCTTTATGTAAGCGAGGCGAGCGACTCGATATATTAGTACCGAAAAGTGTATAAAAACTGGACTTTTGACTCACCATAAATATTAATAATAATTATATATATAATATATGATTAATATATATATTATATATTATATATATATATTATATGTAATATATTTATTATATAATATATATATATATAATATAATATATATATATATTAATACTATATTATATAAATTATATATATATATATTAATATATAATATAATATATAATTAATTAATATATATTAATTAATATATTAATATATCACTAATAAAAGCATAAAGAAAATATTCATCTTCAGAACAATAAATACACACAATATTGAATAACCACCAAATAACCAATTAAATCAATTTCACCAATATTATTTATTCCATAAGAAAGAATTAAAGTATTACACTTTATCAATTATAATATTGCTCAGAAAAAAAAATTAGGCAAACATCATGAAATACCACGATATACATTGCATTATCACTAAGCATAAAAATTGACAGATCATACAATTAGACACAAAAACAATATATCCCAAAACTACCTACACTCTGTCAACCCCCAGCAAATCTCTCCCAGCAGTGAGCGAACCTGGCGCATGACTGTAAACCTATCTTAAACACTATATAAGTTAACATATCTAAATCCATAGTAAAAACCGTAAAAATTTTGCACAATGCATAATCAATATAAAAGTTTATTCAATTTATAATATAATTTATAAATAAATACGAAGTCTACATTTAAACAATCTCACACCTGACACCCAACAAGAATCCCCAAATAATAACAAACACAAATAGTTACATAATTAAAACACGCACTAATTATAGAGGAGGGTAAAAATACAAACATATCAAAGATAGATATCCCTTAACTACCCCGCAGTTCAACTATACCCTTAGAGCGTACTCAGTCACCCCAACACTATCAAACTTTAAAGACAACATCTACAACATGCCATTCTATATCTACCCAGAATCACGACTATATCTCATAGCTATTTCTAGTCTCCAAGACACACTGGGAACTCAAAAAAAACTATCAACAGCCCAATATAAACCAAACTATTCAGAGCGTGTGCATATCGACCCGTAACCAACTCTGTCCACTGCTGCATCTCTGAGAGAATGACACACCAACATTAATAGAGTGGCGCCGTAAATCCCTTTTATATTCAAAAACTATAACCGCGAGAGATTGACTCGCGATACCTTAAAAACACCCAAAATGCGTTTTTTCATATATCAGGGTTGGCCGAAAAAGCCATTGGATATTTGCTTTTTGGGCTGTGGTTAATTGGCTATTTGACCCTTATATGAAAAATTATAGCGGTTTCAAAATAGGGTACCCCCCACAAGAATATAAACATCCCTATTATCAAAAAAAAGATTACCAGGATACTAGTCCAAGAGAAACCTCCCTGCTATCCAAGGCTTTTTCCTGCAACCTCTAGCCCATTCCTCGAACCTATATACCTAGACCTAATAATCATTCCAGGCTACTCTCTACCAAATATGCCAAATATATGTACAAGGAATTACAAGATATAAGATTCCACGTGGAAGACAAGAACTAAACTATGATAATACTCCGGCCTGGTAGACCGCCTCGATGCTATGAATCAAGTAACCATTTTCAGAATCACCTATCTTAGTATAGAGTTAGGACTACTAAGACATCAGTAACTATACGCACTCTCTGCTAGGCACAGTCTACTAGCTTACAAAGAAACATATGCGCTCACTGTGAGTATATATAAACGTCACCATCCAGACTCAATGCCTCCTCGCCTCTCTCTTATTTCAAATAAGAACCGGAAACCTAGTCAACCCAAATTGGACGGTCAGCCCAGCAAAGAGCAATATCTTCCTACCGGGTCTAAAAAGCATCTCACACCGATGAAAACTTCAAATTATCACTCTCCCCTAACACAAATCTAAGACTGTGCGAGACTATTCCAAACCCTATCGCATGGGTTTGTATGGCTATCAATCATCCACACCACCTATTCTGATGAGTTTCTGTGAACGCGTCGAATGTGGAGACCGGATTCATACATCGCGGACAAGGAATTTTGCTTCCAGCTAAGGAGGTACCACTAACCGATCAATATTTCTGCTTAATAACTCACTCTGCTCTGAACCAGAGGTACTTTAGTCAATGAACAACTATCCTTCTACTGTGGCAGTTCTCAATACCTACACAAATTAGCGCTCTACGCTCTGCAAGAAATTTTATTCTATGTTGCGTTACCACCATAGTAGCCCCTACAGCACATCCCGCATGCATGCTGATATAGGTAAGGAGCATGAATAGCGTTCAACCTTCATAATTTTATCACTCTAACCTTAAACCAATGCGGTATATAACTCGAATCGCACATCACTGCCCCTTAACTATGGTTTATGTTATGCTCAGCAATAACTTCCTCCTCTCTGCCGTTTTATCTCTTGTTAGTTCTAGGTACTGTCCTCAAGCTCCTTGAAACCTGTATGTACTGTCGAAAATCTATGTCTGGACTTAATCCGGCCGAGATAGCTGACAGTCTGGAGTTACAGCAACGTCTCCATACACGTGTTATACAAAATAGTTCTATCTCTCAAAACCCTCCTAACCATTCTTCAATGAACTTGAATAGCAACTGATAGATCGCTCTGCACAACAATAGAGTTCATATGAGTATAATGCGGATGACACAATAGGATACATTTCTTCATAGAGACGCATGGCTGCTAATGAAATTACCGTTCGTGCGACCAACACTAACAAAAACTATACCTACTTGCCCTATCTCTTAATTTCTTCCATCACGTCTATATAGAGAATAATGATCACACTTCACTGTGAAAAGTCGATCTATTGTGATAATATGAGCAAGAACCACATGAACCACACACGAGCGTTCTAGAAATCTCAGAGTCAGACACAATGACTATATATGTTATTATATTAACTAGATAAGCAACACTACAGAAAAACTATAAATAGCGAGGTGACAGAAGTAATCCTTCCTCTATTCGAGTATATTTTGGTGTTACGGGTTGGAGTTATGCCTTATTGGAAGTAAAGGATATTCTATACTTCCCGACTGCAATGTGCTACAAGTAATATATCATATAATGATTTAATAGCGCAGCCTACCACAAAGGTGTTCAATGCTATCACTACTCTTTCACCAGCAGTGTATGTCTATACCGCTAATTACGTACCAGTCTGATTTCGGCACATACCGACACTATATTTTATAAACTTACCCAACATTCCCCTTTCATATAATATATGAGAAATATATATACAATATACTATATGCTGATACGACTCGGCTAGCAAACAGAGCTCACAAACAAACATTTTCTATCACCAACTGTACCATAGACATTTGCCAGAGAAACTAACCAAGTAACAATAATATATATTTGAGTCCAAATCATGCTGAGAATAATAATTATAGTAGACAACCCAAATAGAATGACTTGTCCAACCTCAAAATTCCTCTAATTACACATTATATTACCCCAGAGTAGAGAAGATGAGTGAAAGTGAAAACTATATTCACTCTTGCAGTTTATTCTTATATTAAGGGGAGGGTATTATTAATTATTGCTTCGTACTAGAGCCAATATTCCCACCCCACCATCACCATTTTTAAATATAATGAGGAACATAAAATTACGTATAAATTTTCTAGCCGAATTTAGATACCAAATACATTATCACACTAATACATGTTAAGCTTTATTTTCTGACATAACTAAAACGTCGTCTTCGAGTGAGTGTTTTTATCACAGTAATGGTCACTGTAGTTATACATTATTAGATATTTAGGTATTTCTAAATTTATTGTAAAAACCTATGTTTTTAATAGATTATTGAGTACGTATAACTCCTTCCACTATATCACAAGTTATTTAATTCGTATATTAGACATATTCAAATCACTTATAATTAATACAATAAGATGTAACTATTATCTAAAATTATGTAGTAGAACGTTATATAATTTATTGTATATTATGGTCACCCATATCTATTAGAGCATATAAGGTAGATTTCAAATCCACTATATTATTGAGGTTTTCAAATTATGGCTAATAATAAATTATAGTATGATTAATTTATATTTTTCGTTATCCTGATCAGTGCATGACTAATTTTCAGACATTTTATGTATTAGATCAGGAGATGCACAATTTTATTATATTTATGAATAAACTCTTTTAATGAATATATGCTTAGTATTTTAGACTTTGTTCTTAATAATTGATATTTCAAATTTTAACCAAAAATAAATAAAAATAATTTTGGAAAATTTTTTAAAAAAATTTCATTTTATATGACTATTACTAAAATAAATTATATGTATAAGGAAAAAAGATGTATTCGGTCCAACCCTATTACAAGCCCTAAAATAATATTGATGTGATCCTGAGATTAATAAAGATTAATGAGTAAATAATATTTCAATCTCTAATACTTAAATAAGGTGTTACAAATCAGTCTTTTAGCAAATAGAACACTCGCTACTTGGGCCTTTGCGTGCAAGAGAAAGAACGCACAGATATGATTAGAGGGAATTGTCACATCGCATACTCAGCCTGGTTCATTTTATTTTTGTGTGATATATATATGTGTATATGAAGGAGGTGTCTAGCGTCACAATCTATTCTGCCATGTGTGAATGTCCTGATATACACCCGTAAAAAATCATATATTAGAATTTTTAATTGAGACGTTCTATGTATATATATAGCGATGAGTATTAGACCACCCTGTGAGCCCTTCGTACATCAGGTGTAGCTCGAGATTGAAGCCCCATGCTGATATAAGGACAAATGCATGGTTATATTACATAACAACGTGCTATTCTAAGATCCCTAATAAGATAGCTGAATCGTTTATCTATGTTGAACATAGAGTTTGAATTTGTATGTTATAGCATGAATAATAAACAAAGTTTAACTGATATCGAATTGAAAGAGGGTATAACTATATTTACAGTTTACTAGTCTATATAACTTATATTTTAGTACTCACTGTACTAAGAGCTAATTTGCGATAGCTGTTGAACATAGATTAGAGAGTAATTTGACGCCTAATAGTAATGAATAAACTCAGCTAGAATGTACTAATCCTTACATAGTTTTCTAGTATTAATTGAGTATTATAATGATAGCTATTTTTCTCATTGTGGATAGATGGAATGAAGTTATTAGATCTTCGAATGCGATGTCTAAAGTTACTAATATGTTGTGGCATGAATGCACGGGTAAAGCCCTGTTCTGTGCGCGTTTTAGTATTGTTTAGATATTTGTCTGTAGTTTTAGTAGTCAATTGTGTGCTATGCACTTTGTGACATCCCAGAATTCTTGCATCTTGTGCGATGAGTTTTTTATTAATGTGTCTAGTTGTATTAGGTTCTGTTTTAATGTCAGTATTGCTATTTTAGTTCTTATCTGGCGGTGTTTGTGTTGAGTTCGTTTATTTTCCTTTAGTGTAGAGTGACCTCTCTATGTCATTATCGAAGCAATTCCGGATTTTTGAGAGGGTGTGATGTTATTGTACTGCGTATTTTTACGGTTCAACTAAAGTTTATTAAGTTGCATTACGATGTACGAGAATATATTCGGTTTGTCTCATTAGAACTCATGCGTGCCTTTCGAATAGACAATTGTCATGTTTCTTATATATCTCGTATATTTGTATTGTCTGTGTTATGTATCATACTATGTGTGTGGAATTTGAGTTGTATAACGAGTTATAATCCAATTAATAGAATATCTATTATTTATGTGTTTTTTTGCCACAATGTGCAAGTTTATTCGTTAGCTGCTTGGAGTAGCTACCCATGTAGAGAAGAGGCGCAATTATAGCAGAGTACTTACGTCTGAGTACTTAAAGATATGAGAGTGTGAGGTTATATATATAATGATCTACGAGTAATATAGGGAGTGTAGTAAAGCAGTCTGTTTCTGCTAGGTAACTCACGATAGAGTCCGTAGTTCCCGTGCATTTATTGCGAACTCTGATGAATCCTTAGTCATTTTATTTGGGTTGTTATTATGAGCGAGTTGTTGTTATTAGTTTTCTATGCAGGTTTGTTAAAGTAAGGCTTGTATTTTTTTATGTATCCTTTAGGATACATATAAAATAAATATAAATATATATATATATATATATATATATATAATATAATATATATATATATATAATATATATATAATATATATCATTATATTATATAATTATATATATATATATATATAATATCATATATATAATACTTGAAATACGAATTGCCAATACTAAGAAAAAAAATTATTATCAGAAAGTTTGAATTGGAAAACATTGGAAAACTTTCAATTGAAACGTTAAATCATAGTTACGTGTGCAATATATATATATATAAATATATATATATAATATATAATATATATATATATTATATATATATATAGATATTATATATATATAGTAATATATTAGTGTGATGGACGATTCCAAATTTCCAGCCGATGCCGATTCCGATTCCGATACCAGTCAAAAGTGCCGATTCCGATTCCGATTCCGATTCCGATTCCGATTCTCTCTCTCTCTCGCATATAATATATATATATATATATATATATATATATATATATATAATATATATTATATTAATAGTATATATAATATAATATATATATATAATATATATAGTATATATATATATATATATAGTATATATATAATATATATTACTATATAATAATAATATATAATACTATATATATATAGATATATATATTATATAATATATATAGATATATTGTAAATAATTCCATAGGCTTTTCTTATACTCCAATTGACCGGAACTCTATTCTATTACACTTTACAAATCACGAGGAAAGGGAAGAATACACCCAACAGATGTTACGAAACCATAGTGTGAAAGCAAGCTTTAAAAAACACTGGTCGACACTGACCAAATCACACTTTTCTGAATGCACTTTTGACGCTGATTCCAAATCTGGCTTCAGTTTTTCTCTATCACGTAAAGTTTGAAATAAAGATAAAATATTATTTTGTGTTTTTTTTTTGTTAAACATGTAAGTCTTAAATTCAACAATTCGCGCAAAGAATTTATTTCCATGAACTTAATTATACGTTATACACTCACTATTGCAAAAATTAATGGACATTTTATATACAACATTATAAAAAACTTATTGCAAATTAAATTTACTAGATAAAAAGCCTTAAAAAAGCCGTTGATTTGTGATTTCTTTAATAAGTCTGGTCCAGGATTTCACGAGTTATAGCCATTCTAACACAGGTCAGCATCTATGCTTTCGTTTCCAATCCTTGATAGTCAGTTTTCCATTTATCCTAAATGCCGATGAATGCTCCCCTTCGTCACTTACCTGCACCAAGATCATGGCGAAAAAAGTTTAGATGAAATGAAGCGAAATTGCATTTCAAACATGCGACAATCTATTCTTTATAAGCATCAAAGGTCTCAATACCACTTCTTAATCTCAGAAGACCTTTCAAGAAAGTTTTTCCATATCCATTTAAAGGGAAAGGCCAAGTTCAATTCAAGAGACGAACACTTTTCAAAATCCATGTCTTTTAAAACCTCCCTGATTTGTGTCCGACAAAAATTCCCTCTTTCAACTTTGCTGTACTAATTTTCGGAAATTTTCTGGGAAAGGTATCTGAAACCCTCTGAATTCACTTCCCCATTGCTTTAACAAAATCTTCATTTCTAAACCAAGTTTAATGGGAGTTGTGTTAGCACAAAGACTTTTGGAATCAACCAAGGACTGGACAACTGCTGTTCGGGACAGTATGCAGGTCCCTTAGAGACCACAATCACGCTTTTCAACAAGTGCATTAGTTAGATGATTTGTCCCAGAGACAAAGAAACCAACAATTTTGTAAATCCAGCTTGCATTCCCATTAATATGCCTATAACTTTCAGATCTCCGCAGAATTCATTGTCATGACTGTGACATTTGGACTGCTTTAAGCAATATATCATATTGCATATGTCTATCGATTTGAACCGAATGGCTATGGGATAGAGGCTTAACATTACCATTACGCAAATAACTGCTTTCAGCTTCTTTGAAGATGAATCCTAATAAAGAGACGCATCAGATGCTACACGCGTCTGAGACAAATCAAAAGAATAAATCCATTTATATCGTGCAATAACAATAAGGACCATCTACGTAAAGTATGCTGCTAAGTTAAAATTCCTCTTTCGGTAGTAACTGATTCGAACATTTTTCCCAAGTAAATTTTTCTCCTTTAGTCTTGAGGCGAGAAGTTCTGCTTTCTCTTTCGAAAGAGATAAGTCTCTAACAAGATCATTCAACTGTTCTTGAGAAAATAGATTTGTCTCAAAATGCTTTCTTCTATCGTGTAATCTGGATCTATCAACTGTCCGAGAATGCCACCAACTGCTCCTTCTTCATCATCCATTGCATCTGCAGTAGAAGCAAGCCCATCATCAAGGGGGATTGGAATGGTCATTGATTCATTATGTTGGATTGGTTTACGTGCCAAATCAAGGTTTGGATATACAATATGGTGTTTGTTTTTTGCAGAAAACCCTTGTAGATTCACACTACAAAAAATAACAGTCTTCATGATGATCTCTTGGTTCCCTCCGTATCATGGGTATAGCAAATGGCCATGAAGCTTTCTTTTTATTTAACCAATCACGTAATCCGTTTGAACAAGATGAAAAAATCTGATGAGGAGTCCATGCTTTATCTTTGTCACCTAAAGGACAACCAAAATACATATTGTATATTTTTTTAAGGTCTGTTGTAATTGTTCTTTGTTGTGTTGTTGTTATGAAACAGCCACAGACAAAGCAAAATTTGTTTAGGTTATTTTTACATTGTCAAGGCATGCTGTTTTATCCGAGAAAATTCAAAATAATTAAAGCACAGCACACCTTTCGGCGTGACTTTCTGAAAACCTTAATATGATATCTTAAGCTCCGTAAAAATGCGCCGCTCAATCCAGATTTCTTTAAATAAATAGAATTAAGGAAGAACAGAAATTAAAAATCAATATGGAAGACTTCAAAATATGATAAATATCATAAATAATCGAATAAAAATTATTTCAGATTGTATACCAAAAGACGGTCAAAAATCGGTAACAATTTGCCGATTCCATTGCCGATCCTGAAAAAAACAACCGAATTCTTTCATTCCGATGCCATCCGAATTAATCGTCCCCATCACTAATATAATATATATATATATATAAATATAATATAATATATTATATTATATATATATATATATATATATATATATATACAATAATATATATATATATATATAATATAATAAATATATATATAATATACTGCAATAAGAATGAAAACAAAGATCAGCTCAAGATGATTCTTATCAAATACACTCCACTACTTGCCTCCTAAGAGTTAAAATCTCTTAGATTGTAAAAAAAATTGTGCAATTTTAATGCTTTCTTAAGTTAATTTGCATCTAGAGGTGTTAGAAAACTGAAGCTACTGAATCTCCAAAAATAAATAACTATATAAATCCTTCCACTACTACTACTACTACTTACTACTACTACTACTACTACTACTACTACTACTACTTACTACTAATACTACTACTATACTATACAAACGTAACTTCTAGGCATTAAAGTCTATGACTAAATTCTAATTCGCAGACTCGGGACCACCTGAAAAAAGCTACTTAAGTATAGTGGAACCCCAATGTATTTCCTTAAATCAGAGCGAACATGAAAACTATATACCACAACTACCTGAATTGCCTGGTGGTGGTGGTCTTCTATATTAAATAAAGATCCGATTGTACTATAGTTGAGATCTTCGTTTACTTGATATGAGATAAGAAAAAACTATTGAGATCATGTTCTCACTTCAATCGTCATATCTCTAAAGGCAAACCCACAAATGGAAAAGAAAAGTACAACAATAATAAAAGTACTACTACTACTACTACTACTCAAAGTAAATCAGAAAAAAAAACATTTTAAGATAAAATTTACTGTCATAGCTCATATAGATATCCTGTCTCAAAAAGTAGCAGCTCTTCGTAGCAAAAATACAATGAGTGATAGATACACTTCAAGGTCATTTTCGATTTTCCCATCACATAAGATGCACCTTTTACAATTATCAACAAAAATAAAAAAAAAGTTTTTATTTGATTTACAGTGTTTCTTTCATTACATATAATATTATATTATTACTATTAATATCAGTTTAATTTTAATCAATATTTTTTTTTTATATTTAACTCTTTAATATTATTACTTTTAATTCATAAACACTGCAATTTGAAAGACATAATTATCATATTATTAATTTCATATTCCTTCTTGTCAAATAAAATTAAATTCCGCAAATAAAAATGCCTAGAGATCTATGATAGCTGAACACACCACAACACAATGTATATACTTACTATATAATATATAAAAATATTATTATAAATGTATATTATATAATATATTGATATATTTAATATATATATATATATATTATATATATAATATAATATATTAAATATATAAAATATATATAAATAATATATATAATATTATATATATATATAAATATTATATATATATAATATATATAAATATATAAAAATTATATATATATATTAATATATATATACGTATATATATATATATATATATAATATATATTATAGTATATATATATATATAATATATTATATATAATATATATAATATATATATATTAAATGTATATATTTATATATTATATATAATCTATTATATATTAATCATTATTATAACATATTATATATAATTATATATATATATTATATATATATATACTTATATATAGTATATATACTATCATAATTATATAATAATATATATAATAATATATATATAATATATAATATATATATATACTATATATATATATATAATATAATTATATACCATATAGCGGTCTATAGTAGAAAAATTTCTGTGGGTTGAGATTAAGAATTATTACTATATTATATATATATAAATATATATATATATATATATATATATATATATATAATATATATATATATATATATATATATTATATTATATTATATATATATATATAATGTATATTTATTATTTTGGCGTAGTGCTATAATTAATTGAAATTGGAATAGTACTTAGGAATTTATGTCATTTTTTTATTGTTATTTATAGTATGGTTCAATTATGTATGAAACAACTATCGCACTCCTTGCGACCTCGGCGGCACACCTCCATCCGATGGTCAAAATTTCCGATGACGCTGAGGCAATTGAGGTTCTATGGCGTTAATGTGCCGAATTATCTCATCCTTCAGCTCTTGAATTGTTGCGCTTATCTACGTACACCTTTCTTTCAAATAACCCCAAAGGAAGAAGTCCAACCGGGGTCAAATCACATGATCTTGTCGGCCAATTGACATCGCACCACGTGATATAAACCCGCCATTGAATTGTCGCGCAAAAAGCATTGTTTCGTAGTGTGTGCAAGTGCACCGCAACCTCTGTTTCGAAACCAATATCGTCCACAATCATACCTCCAATCGTGCCATGGAACTGATAGATACACTTTCAAGGTCTTTTCGATCTTTCCCAATCACGATTCAATAAAAGAGCACCATTTTTTTTACAGATTCACAAAATAAAAAAAAATTTTTTGTACATTTTTTTTCATTACATATAATATTATTTATTACATCATTACTATTTTACTGTAGAATTTAATTCAATATTTTTTGTTTTATAATTAACTACATAAAATTAATCTAACCTGTTTGAATTTACACTGCATAGAAAGAAACACATTAGTCTATTATTAATTAATTTCATATCCTTTCCCTTGTACAAAATAATTAAATTCGCAATAAAAATGCCGAAGAGATTATGATAGCTGTACACACGACACACACACATTATATATATATATAATATATTATATATATTATATATATAATATATATATATATATATTATATAATATATATATATAATATAATATAATATAATTATATATATATTATATATAAAAATATTAATATTATTATAATATATTATTTTAATATATAATATATATATATATATATAATACATATATATATATATATTATATATATATATATCACTATATTATATATAACCCCTTATATATATAAATATAATAAATATATATATGGATAATAATAACTAGAAAAATTTTCTGGTGTTGAGATTAAGATTATATATATAATATACTATATATTATATATATATATTTATATACTATATAATTATATATTAATATATATATATATATAATTAATAAAGATATATATATATATATATATATTAATATATATATATATATATATATAAATATAATATAATATAGAAGATAATTTAATTTTAAGGCATGTATTTTGAATAAAACACAAATTACTTAGCAATTTATTTCATTTTTTTTATTATATATAGATGGTTCAAATTATGTAAGAACAAAATATCGCCAAATGCCGCCGCCACCTCGCGCACTCCATCCGATGGTCAAAATTTTCGATGACGCTGAGGCATAATGTTCTTTCCTGTGCTTACCGAATTTATATCTCATCATTAGCTCTGAATTGTTGCCCGGCATATCGACGACACTTTTCTTTCAAATACCCCCAAAGAAAAGTCCAACGTGTCAAATCAACATGATCTGCGGCCAAATTGACATCGCAACCACTGAAGATAACACGTCATGAATTTTTCGCGCAAAAGAGCCCATTGTTTCGTTAGCTGTGCGGCAAGTGGCACCGTCCTGTTAAAACATATCGTCACATCCATACCTTCCAATTCGTGCCATAAAAAGTTCTTATCATACCGATAGCAACACATCACAGTACTGCCGACCGCCTCATTTGAAAAATACGTCTGAATGAGCCGCCAGCCCATTAAACGCACCCAAACAGTCCACATCTTTGTGGGCATTGTTTTCGACAATCACTCTAGATTACATTCCCCAAATTGCGCAATTCTGACTTTTGACGAATCCAGTGAGTGAAAATTTGCTCACACTAGATATTCTTCCGAAATTGTTCATCCACTTGCCATTCTCTTGCACCATTTGACCATACGACGTTTTTGTATTCAGAGTCTTTAGTCTGATCAATTGCACACTTGTAAGCGTTTAAAGCAAGTCTTTATTCATAATGTTCATCAACGACGAGAGTGAGAGGTGCAATTGTTTGGGCACGACGACGAGTTGAAGTGGATGGCTCCTCAGCCACACTAACGCGAACAGCAGCAATATTTTCTGCAGTACGAGCTGTACGAGCATGCACTGGTCTTTTCAAATCTCCTACAGACCCGGGTTGCTCAAATTTTTTCACGATTTTTCCGATTGACGCACATTTGGACGATTAAATTGACCAAAAAAATCACGAAGTGCACGATATGCATTTTGATTTTAACGCCCATTTTCATAATAAGCCTGAAATAACTTTAACACGTTGCTCCCTTGTGTATTTTTCCAATAGTTCAAATTGAGTAAGTCTGAAATTGAAAAAGTCAAAATGCAGTAAAAAATTGACGTTTAGGTGTGGTTCACATTCAGCATCGGCCCATACAACTCAACCACCTCTATATATTATATTAATATAATATATATAATATATATATATATAATAGTTTATTTATAATATATATATAATATAATATATATATATATAATATACCAGTGAAAGTATATATATTATATAATATTACATATCATTACATCATGCTTAATCCCCTACTCAGAGGGTAACACGGACTACAGAGCTTAGCTTTCTTTTTATCTAAATAGAACTTTAAGGCGTCTATCCAAGCTGTCCACAAGTGTTCGCAGACTGGAGTCTTTAATCTTGCCCATGAGTAAAAACTCAGGCTGCTACTCGGGATGAAACCCCAGCCGTCCTCTCGCACGAGCGGCGCGAGTCACCTACTCAGCCCACCCGGCCTTATTAAATTATATAATATATATACTATATATTTATATATGTAATCATTTTATCATATCACAAATAGTATAATATATATAAAATATATATATATATATATATTTATTTTATATATATATATAATATATATATACATATATTATAAAGTTATAATTTATAAATATATAAATGTTTCTTCATTGATTGTTGATTTAATGATGTACAGAAATAAGATACAGGTTATGTTTGATACACTTTTGCCCAGTTTATTATTTCTTTATTATTTTATTGTTTTATTAAAAGTATTCTTTGTTATAAAATTATAATTTATTACTTAAATATATTTAAATCAGTATTATAACTAGTATTATACTAGTATTATACTCACGGATACTTTCATTACTCTATCGATTTGAGCACTAACTTGGCGCCATTTTTAAGGTTAAAAGCGTTATTAAATAGCGTTATTTACCTTTCTGTTTATTCTTTCATAATCCTTTTATATTTTATATATGTAAAAAAATATTTCATCATTTGACCAACTTGCACAAAAAAAATAATAATATTTAGTAACATTATGAAATTTGAAAAATCGATCGTTTCTCTAATGTTACTCGTGCTGAGCACAGTAGCACGAGTGCAAACATCGCTTATATATATGCTATATATAAAATATATATAATATATATATATTATATACTATATTATATATATATTATATATTATATATATAAGAGATATAATATATATATTTTTTAATATATATTTAATAATAATATATATATAATATACTATATAATAATATATAATTAGATATATTATTATAGATTTATATGTCTTAATATATATAATCTATAATATAATATATATATTTATATTGGATAATATATCAATATATTATATATAATATATATATATAGAACTTATATATATATATTATATAATGATATATATACTATATATATAAGTATATATATATTATATATATATACTTATATATATATATATATGGGATGTACCGAACCAATTCCGGCTGGAATTTTTTAAAAGTTCTGTTCAGAATTTGAGATGGATAGTATTTACCCGGAACTTTCAAATTTTTTCAAATGTCTTCTTTAAAGAAAAACGAAAAAGAATTTAAGTCCAAATTTTCGATACAAATAACTCAACTAAATAAGTTTGCTTCACTTATTATAGTAATCTAATAGATAATAGTACACAGTTCTGAAACTACCGAAAGGTTATCAACAATTCACAAATAATGTATTTCTTTTCCAAGTAAAAATACGTTTTTATCAGATTTTTTTAGGAAGGCAAGAGAGAGAGAGAGAGAAGAGAAGAGAGAAGAGAGAGAGGAGAGAGAGAGAGAGAAAGAGAGAGAGAAGAGAGAGAGAGAGAGAGAGAGAGAAGAGAAAAAGTAGAGAAGAGAGAGAGAGAGAGAGAGAGCAGAGAACGAGAGAGAAGAGAGAGAGATGAGAGAGAAGAGGAGAGGAGAGTAAGAGAAGAGAAGAGAGAAGAAAGAGAGGAAGAGAGAGATAGACGCGGGTTTTCTATACTTGCTCCGAAAATATGTTATTAAAGCCGTTTCGTTTATTTGCTTTGTGCTTACGAACGAGAAATGCTCCAGTTGCGTTCTTTTTTGTTAAACAGCGTAAAAATCTGAAAAATGCTCACCAAACAAAAGAAATTCTATTCTGTGAAGTTGCTATTTCCCGTGCTGCCGAATTTAGGAAAATGACTTACGAAAATGTACAAACAAACAAATGACGGCGTGGTAGCCCGTTTGAATTGATGAATAAAATTCAATAAAAATTATTTTAACTATAAATTCTAAATGGATAAACCCCATCACAATAGTTGATCCAGTATTGTATTAAAAAGAGTGTATTTTCTTTATTATATTTTATTCCCAAATCACAAGAGCTGATTCCAATGGTTTTTTGAAAGAGACTTTTTAGAAAAATCGCGTTTATCACTATGCACTAAATTCCTGCTAAAACTGGTAAGCATTTCCTTATCGAGCGTAAGCTCAATGATAAAAGAACGATACGTCTACTCGACACTATCGCGTTACAAATTCGAGCAAAAATCTACCTTTTTTTGCTCGAGCGATATCATTTTCTGATTTTTAAACTTTGAGAACGGGAACGTTTATATAGTATATTCCTATTTTACTTAATAATTTTACTGGTCCGCTTATCCAAAATTTGGCTTACAGAACTAAGTTAAGAGCTCACAATTTAAAAATACTAAAAGATCTTCTAGATAGAGACCAACTGTTAATATAACAATTTTTCAGTAGAATATGTGAAGGTTCCGGAAAGTTCCGGTCCGGCCGGAACTTGACATTTTTTTCCGTACATCCCTTAATATCATATTATATATATATATATATATAAAATATATATATATACTATATATATAATATTATATTATATATATATATATATTAATTATATGGTCTATATATATATATATATATATAGGAATAAAATAGTTATCTATCATCGATAGCAATTTAAAAATACTAAAAGATGTTTTACATATAAAATATTCTTCCTCTTAATCCTTTAACAATAAAATGATTGATAACTTACTCGATTTATATTGTGTATAGCTATCATGAGCATTCATTAAAGCCAATTCTGTCAGTCTTTTCTTTCCTGTAGAATTGAGAAAGTATGTTTTGAATAATGTTAAAATCCTTGACAATCCAAATCTAACTGCATAGATCAACTTTATTTACAAAATTCTTAAAATTTTTGATACATATCGTTGGAATGACTTTACTAAGATTATTAATTATGGATCTAGGATAACGAACTTGCTCTCTGTAGCTGATTATTAAAATCATCGAGAAGAGAAATTGCAATTGCATTATTGTCTTTTTATTTTACATTAATTCTGAAACGCACCATTGTCATTTCTTCATTAATAGAAAACAAAAGTTTTATTGCAACTTCCAAAATGCTTGAAAATCTTTGAAAACAAGCATCACATTTTCAAGATTATTAAGAGCAGTTGATGTCACTTGTTATAGAGGCCGCAATGTTGTACATAATGGAAAGAGTGAAGGAGAATAAAATTTATGTCAATTAAACTAATGACCAATTCTCTTGTAATAATAAGTATCAAAAGATTTGATGTTTTTTTTTTAAAAAGGTTCAATATCTTAATCCATCTCGAGCTTTTCTAAAGTTTCGACAATTGCTTTTAGAATTGATCTAAACCGTAACAATCATCCATCGTAATATTCCATCAATCTTGTTTCGCATTTCGCGTGAGCTTTGTCCATTTTGTTTCTGATAAAATCTTTCCAATTTTTTCTATAAAAATATTTGTAGGCTTTGTTTTTAGACTAGTTGCTTTCACTGATCTACAAATATGTTTCTAATGTCTTGCACTCCACATGAATGCGAACAGCAATGAACATAAAATGCCCCTGGATATTTTCGCCAGCTTGAACACAACTAAAACTATTCTTTATTGCAGCTGTACCATTATATAGTTGTCCAATCAGAAAGTCACTATTTACTTCAATATTTCCTCCGCTAGAGATTATCCTTTTGTGCTTTCTACAGCCACTAAATCTAAGAAATTTTCAAGAACCACAAATATGTTATCCTCCTTTCTGTTAATATTTCCTCATAAATTGCTTTATTATTTTTATTATTGTCTTCCAGACTAAAATTAAGAACTTCAAATAATTAATTTTTTTTGGATAGTTTAGCTAATTTCGGGAGGGGAAGTTAAGATCCTCAGCCCTAGCTAATGGCCTATATATATATACATATAATATATATATATATATATATATATATATATATATAATAATATATATATTATATATATATATAATATATATATATATATAATATATAAATATATATTATAATATACTATTAATATATCTATATAATTGATAAAGCGACCACCTGCCAGCAAAACTCCAGAAATGGGTGATATTAATAAGATCGTCGTATTCTCAACTTTATTCTAAAACGAGAGATTATATAACAATCCATCCTCAGTAGACTAAAAGTAAATTAAAACTAAGATTAAAATTAGATAAGTATAGCGTTAAACAATACTAAAATGAAACAACAATAAATGATAGATAAAAAATAATAATAAAACAAATAATGATAAAAATAAATGAAAAGAAAAAAATGAAATAAAAAGCATGAACAACAAAATATTTCTAAGAAATAGCAATGTACAAAATAATAACAATTATAGGGTACACTAAATATAAAAAATGAAAATGAAAACTGGAATGAATAAAAAACATTTTTATTTTTTTTATTTTTATTCTTCATTTTCATTTTTTATTATCTACTTTATAATAATTTATATTTTTATTATTGCATGTCAAATATTCGTAAATTTTTTATAATTTTTGTTTTTATTTTTTATTTTTCCCTTTATTTTTATTCTTATTTTTTATTTTTTAATTTTAATTTTTATCGTTATTATATTAATGTTCACATTACCTGTTTACTTTTTTAAAATATAATTAACTTGTTTTATTTTACTTTATGTCTACGAGCATGAATTGTAATAAATCCGAAACGTTCATAGAATAAAGTTGAGAATTACGAGGCGATCGTGGATTAAAATAAACCAAACACCAAAGAAGTTTAAGTATTAACACATGTATGGAGCACACATTTATCTAAAAGAGATCAGATTCCTAGAAAACGCGAGGTTAGAGTACTTCGTGAATACGTTTCTATGTAAGAATGGCTTAATTACGTATAAAAGGATAGGATGTGCCACAAAACGATCCCCCCTTTATTTCGGAAAGAGGTGAGGGACGTATATGTATATGTAATTACTGATTGTATGTCTAGTAAACATATTAGATGTATAAAAAGAGAGAGAAGAGGACTTTAGTGAACCTTTATAGTCCATACAACAAAGAACCCGCGAGTAGTAGATGATTCTATTTGTAGTTTTTTCGTAAAATCTACGGGGTAAAAAATACTATGTGAGCTGGTAGAGGATGTAGGGGTGGAACGGAAGAAATATAAAAAAAAAATAAGATTTATAGATATTTTATTTGGAAGTTTAATTACTAAGTGTTCACAATAAAGGAAATTTTTTCTCGTGTAGTGTAAGGTGATAGGAAGTTTTGGAGATTTTGTGAAATGATTTTTATGGAAGAGATAGCATTATTTAGCAGAGTGTTACAGTCTTGTGAGAAGCGGTAATAAATAAAAAATATTTTTTGATCCATTTGTGAAACAGCATTACAAATAAAGGGTATGGTATTAGAACAAAGAGGGATTTTAAGCCATTGGACATCGAGGTTATGAAGAATCAGCATTTTCAAGATAAATTGTAAAATGAAGCGTGAGGCCTCAAGTTATAAAATATTAAATAAAAAATAAAAAATAATGAATAAAAAAAAAATCCCACCCAAATTGTAGGGTTTTATGAGATATTAGGCTAATATTATGGGCAGAGTCTCATACTACTGTTTATATCCAGTTTTTGAGAAAAAAAAAGTATAGGTATACTTATCTATATAGGGGGGGGGAATTTTTTCTTAGGGTATGGGACTAAGCGTAAGGGGGGCGAAAAGTTTTTAACCTAATAGAGAATTTTTTTTAATAAAAGGGGGTAGAGGTATCCAAAGGGGCCAATTTATCTTATAGCTTTTTATCTTGTACCGGGGGTAGAACTATTTGAGTTAATTTTGTTCACAATATTATTCTTCTAACTATTTTTATTATAAACTTTTATTATCTGTAGTATTTCCGGTTACGCAATATTTGTAACCGCCACTAATCCTCCGAACAATAACCACAGGTACGCAAATATGACAAGAAAAAAAAAAAAAAAAAATCCCACAACGAGTAGACATTATGTTTAAAAGGCTAAACGAATTATCATTATAGTTGAATATATAATATTTATATATTATATAAATCATATAATTATAATAATAATATATTTATAATATTATTATAATAATATATAATCATATATTATTTAATATTATACTTAATATATATTATTAATAATATTATATAATTATATTAATATACATAATAGAATAGACAGTAAGATATCTCATAGCTTATAAATGAGACTATATCTTTGTTCCATCCTAGTAGAACCAAATTAACAAATCAATGCTTATCTAATATACACTAGCACGTATGTATGACCATATAACTTATCATGAATGCAAAGATCTAATAACTAAATATAAAACTATAAGCAAATATTTTAATATACGCATACTAAATAAACTTTTAATAATTTGTTTATTATTTATACCTAATATATCTTATAGTAACTTTAATTAAAAAAATTCGATGTACTAAATTTATTTATTATAATATGTGTCACTAACCCTAAATTACTCTTCTCCATAATTTTCCAAATTAAATCACATGTGCTAATATTGTCTAATTTAGTAAACTGCAAAAACACTCAGTATGTCAATATACAAGAAGAAAAGTAAAACAACACCCTATAAATCAGAAATGTAGAGATCTTAAATATCATAGATAGATCCCTGCGAGATTATTACTGAGATCACAACTGACTTCACATAACAGTCAGAGATGAAACTACTAATAAGAAAGAACCTAAAAATATAATATAATTAAATTTATTTAGACCAAAAAAACATTTATAATAATAAATAAAATAAAAAATAAATTTATTGCCAAAAAAGTACTGATCAATTCTCCAACAGTTACCATAAAAATAATAAGCACCATATAAGTTATTATATATATACTCAAAGATACCTCTCTACTACATCTCTCCACCACATGCAAGGAATGTGAGAGCTGCAACCAGTACCAATCGTATCACCAAAGAATCAATAAACGATCAACTTATGCTACGTAATAGAAAGCGACGAAAACTATTTGTGCGTCCCTATAGAGTTAATTACAAAAAGCTAATACAAAACTAAACATTGCGCTCTACAGCGTTCCACGCCAAAAAAAAAAAAAAAAAAATTACTTTTTAAGGTTTTTACCAAAAGTTTTTACAAAAGTTAGCACACAAAGAGTACCTTTGTTTCTATTGGGAAAAACCCAAAAAAAGACACCCCCAACTCTAGTAGCTAAAATATCTTTAAACGTTTGGTTATAAAAATATTGGTATAATTCATAACCACTGCTAACACACAATTATACACAACGCAGTGTAGATATGTATCTATAATAAATAAACCAACTAAGTAAATTTCACATATATGGATTGCACCTGATAGGACTTTTAAGGACTGTCGAATCATATCACTCGCTGAGAAATCTGCTAGGCCCATTAACATCAATTTCATATGCACCCAGTTGTATATTACTTATATATAGAGTTTAAAATTTGTTATATATACCTATCACCCATTCTAGGTTTTGAAATTGTATTTCCAAGATGTATGTAATAATAAATATCATATAATATTTCAATAAAATATATAATATATATATATTATATTTATATATTATATTTTTAATTTAACTAAATAATTAATAATATATATTTAATTATATATTATTTAATATAAATTAATATAATATAATAATATTATATTACTATATATTAATATAAGTAATATTAAAATATCTATGATATTAAATATTATATATTTTAAAATAATAAAAATCTTAATATAATAATATAAAAATTAATAATTTAATAATTATATAAATAAATATAAATATTAATATATAATATTATATATATTAAATATTATTTTATATATTTATATAATATATATATATATATATATTATATATATAAGTATACTTATAATAATTAGTAGAATGATTTATTTATATCTATTTCACAGCATAAGACGATTTATAGTTAGCATTAATTAGTTTCACCTTAATCGCATACATTTGTAACACTATTTAGCATACCATCGAGTATTGTCAAAAATTGTGTAAGCCAATTAATCAATAAATATGTCAAATTAGCCTATTATAAGTAAATTTCGTAATAAATTATAAATTGAGCAGGTGTGATATATTCACCTAATATCAAAAATTAAAATAAAATAACTTATCACATTGTTTTAAAAAATTATCATATTTTATATAATATAATGGCCAGTATTAAATACGATTATTCATAAATAATATCATTTCTTTACGTTAGCCAGGAGAATATTCCGAGCATATGGACTCCATGTACTAACACGTGAGTACTAGTGATATTTAGTACATTTAAGTGCTGATAAGCATTTATATTTTAAGTGAGAAATCTTGGATATCCTAGTATTCCGACTGCACTTGTATATAAAACGCCAAAAAACCTGCACACGTACGTGCGAACCTACATAGAATAAAACCAGTCGAATGCATTAGACCCCGCCTTATTATATATATATATTATTAATATATTTTATTATCTTATTATATTTAAATAAATAAAAAAGGAAATAATAAATTTTATTTTATTCAGGGTATGGTAGTAGTTAATTTAATATGTGAGGTTAGTCATAGTAGTTAAAAAATCACCGTGGGGTATAGTAGGGAAACTATTTTCATATTGACTTTATTTCTTTTTTTCATATGGTAAAAACATCTTAGGTGTCATAGATCCTTGGATAAATTAAATAAATAAATCTTTTTTCACACCTCACACATCTTCTATCGGTAGTCAAATTCCGAGGTTTGTAATAACTATTTTTTTTTAGAGGTTTCCGTTATTTTTCCCCCTCCACCAATTTTTGTGAGTTTTAAAGGGAGGAGACTTCTATTATATCAAAATTGTTTGATAATTAACGAGTCTAGAAAATTTTTAACCAACCCCCCGGGGTTATTACCCAAGAGGCTAAAAAAAAATAAAAATAAAAAATAAAATATAACATTTAATATAATTTATATAATATCTAAATATTAAAATAGAAATAATTTTAATAAAATATAAATACAATAAACATCTTAAAATTTAAATTTACTATATACTATAGTTAATATATTATATATTATCAATTTGTACATTATTTCTTTTGCATTAATTGACAAAAAAATAATCCTCCATGTATTCTCAGATTCTTAAATTTATTTAGAAGAGAACCTCTATATATTTTTTCGATTAATTTTGTACATCATATCTTACTTAAAAATTATTAAATTTTCTTGTTATTCCAACATTGTAACAGGCTCTTTCATTCCATCTAACCTGGGCTTAAGCTTGCTTATCATATCTCTATCTATACAAAAGTCTGATTCAATCTAGTGATTTAAAATTGTGCTATTTTATTTTAAAATAAGCAACAATGTATGATTCTAAAATTTTCTATCATGATATTAACTATTTTATCCATAAAATAATCCTCAAATAAATATTACGTGTCCAGGACGTTAGCAATATAGTGGTTTGCATAAATTGATTTCTTCTAATATTTTAATTAAGGCGTTATAAAATTTCATATCATATTTAACTAAACCATAACTTCAATATATTTAAAAGTATCTTTGTTCTTGTATAATAAATAAAATAGACATTATAAAATATATTAACATAAATGTTATAATTTAATATTAAATTTATATATCATATTTAATTATATATATATATTTTATATAGATATATATTATTAATATATGTCGATTAAATATTTCTTTTATATAAAGCATAGAAGAATGAGTATATACATCATATTTATATTAGAATAATATATTTTATAGGTTGTGGAACTTGGATGACTGATACTTCCAAATTAAATTTGTTTTTATTTCAAGATTTCTTAGATAATATAAAATAAACGTTATTTGTTTTAAATCCTGTTGTAAGTCATGATTAAATAAAATTAATATATATTGTGGCTTTATGGAAGAGTGAACATAATATATGTCAAATCAATAATAATAAGAATAAAATAAAAACTATAAACATTTATATAATAACATTTATAATAACATACCAAATTAGATGCAATGTTGCTAAATTTGAAGTTTAATAATAGTGTGATCCATAATTTTGAATATGGATGTGAGTCTAGCTAGAGTTGCACATACTTTAGTCTTCTCCTTATATTAAAATTTAGATTTTTGAGTGAATTTGAGAAAACATTGTGGTTTCAGATAGTAAAAACTAACGATCTTATTGCTATAGGAACTCGATATACTGAATCAAACATGCCAATTTTTAACAAAATGTCTTGATTAGCCTATTGTATTCCAACTATTTTGTATTATTATGTTGTTAGTTACTACTTATAAATATAAAAAAAAATAATGTGAAAAGAATAAATAACAGAATATTAGGAGAACTTCCACAAAAATGTAAACACTAATGTATGTAGATCCTCTATTCTATCAGAGTGAGGTTCTCTTAGACTCGAATGAGCACAGTTTCTCCTATAAACTACTTATCATAATAACCATTTGTCACCGAAAAACTCTCAAGTACTGTGATATGTTTTCCTGTAAACAAGCTGATCTAATAAGTTCAGCAGCAATAATGAATACATAAAAAATGCATTATGCTTATCATTACCATACATAATCTGAGGCGAACTTTCAATGATTCATAGGTATCGGAGTCGTATCGCCCGAGATAGAGCGTAACCACATGAAATAGAGAGTAAAGCATAGTAAAATAATTCTATAAAAACAAGATCTATTTCAATAATTAATATATCGCATTACTCAAGAGAAGACATAAGTACACTAAGATAGAAATAATCAAGATCGATGATAGTATTCATTAACAGAATCGTTATTCAGATAGTAGCCTACTCTGAAATATATGTTAGAATAAATGAAATCGCTAAATAATTAGCGATAATCGTTGTGAAAACAGATTAATGGTGTAAAAAGAAAATATATATTATGATGTCTTTTGTTACGAGATCGTTCATTCTATATATAAGAGAAAAAGATCAGTAATACTTTGCAAAATACAACAATATAACTAGTATATAGCACATACCAATCCGTAGTAACAATTGACTCTATTAGATAGTATAGATATAGTCATTATTTCTGACTATTGATATACAAGTAGAAGTAATTTTATAATATATGTGAGCTTTAGGTATGTGAAAATATAAGCACAGTAATTCGTATTTATCGCATGTTTTAAATCTTTTTCCTTTTATGCATAATAAAATTATAAATAATATAGCTAATCTACCATTTACTCGATATCTTCATATGTAAAAATATTTTATATATATAAAATAGTTAGCAAATAATCTAAGTAGATACATCTTACTTATATTTATAGTGATAATTCTTAATATTATCCGAATTATAGATGCCGACCGTTAATTAGCCACCTAACCATAATTTCATGAGTTTATCTCAGTTATGAACTCGCTTCCTCAAAGTATTAATTACTTTGTATTTCTCTTTAATTAAATATAATAAATTTAAAATATTATAGTATTTATCAGTTCAGTGCAAAAGAGATTATTAGATTATTATTAATATACCTTATTCTAAAAGTGATGATTATAATAATAATTTAAGAATAAATAATAAAATTAAAATTTTAAATGTAAATAATAATTTACATATATATTTTAGGTTCTTGAAATCAAATATTTAATTTTTATTGAAGTTATTTAAAATAATTTATTTTTTTACTTATTCAGATTATCTTATATATTTCAGTGATAATTAGTTCTATACTTAATTTTCTATTTAAATATAGATATATTTACCATTTTTCTGGTATATAATATAACTGCTTTTTTAATCTTATCATAGAAATAGTTATATTCTATTAATTAAAAATAAATATGCGGAAAAAATTATTTATATCAAAATAATTTATTAATTGCCAAATATATGTTGCAATATATATAACAATAACAATATTTCATTACTTAAATTATATTTACTATATTACATAATAATATTATATATTATTAATTTAATTATTATAGAATAATTAATTAGTATTAATTATTTAATAATATAATTATATTCATATTTATAGTACTCAAAATACGAATAAAATCTTTCTCAAATTTTTATTATTATTATTATTACTTTATCATTGTTATAGTATTCCTTATCTTTACTCTATTATTCTATTGTAATTTGTTATTCATATATTTTCATTAATATATTATTTCTCTTTCATTATTTTTCTATAATAATAAATTATTGGGATTTAATACAGACTATTTTTAGCCTATTAATTATAATATATGAATTATAAAATATATATTAATTAATTATATATTTATATTATTATTATTATTATTAATAAATAATAAAGAATATTTTTTATATTATTAATTATTTATTCTAATATTTCAATATATATATATTTATAATATAATTTTTAAAAATCAATTATAAAATTAAAATTAAATATTTATAAGTAATATAGATATTTATCACTATTTAACTTCTAAATGGAGACAATATAACATACCTGAGGACTGACATTTCCTTTCATATCATAAGAGCGCGAAGGAAAAATATATATTCTATGCAATCCACTCTAATGTTTCTATTAGAACACTCCATCTCTTAATGCTCACATCAACGCGTTGCTCACACAATACTCTTCTAGTATCTTCAAACTTCATAGTTATTATTAATCTACATATTATTTGGAAGTATCTTAGTTAAAAATCTATAAGTAGTTACATATAATCTCTATACTATTCCCAAATAACAAAACATAATCGATTGACTTATCATACTCAACTACATTATAATATCCATTCTAAATTGCTCAGGTCAGTTTATTCCGGCCTTGTAGTAGCATATAAAAAAATTAACTATCTAACGATAACAGCCTCATACTATTTCAACATAATGCATTATCAACTATCCCAGTGACAAGTTAAGAGATTCACAAAATCTTCTATAAATATCGACCTTTAACTTTCGAGCTATAGCATAGTCGACCTTAATCGGCATGTATACAAAATTAATACAAAGCCAGATGACCTATCATCCCGATCCTCCTACGCTAATTAGACATATCACACTTCTAATTCTCATTATTCATACACACTAAGACATCGCTTCAATAATCCAATAGAATCTATAGCAGTTTATTCATCATAACCAATCCACCAACTCATATTCACTGCAACTGCCACAGAGTATCATTAGTTATAGATAAAACAGTATGACCACCCTCTATATATGCTTATCTACGAAGCCCTGTATAGTAAGGATCATAAAACCTAATACAGTTTAACTGTCTTACCTGTTATGTAATATTTATTTCTCAAAGTAAATAATTAAATTTTACACATCCACAACCACTTCTAAATGCACCTATTTTTTCGTCATTCAGTTCCTCAGTCACGCACTCATACTTGTCAACCAAAAATACACATATTATTTTCGTACATCAACTTAATAGAAATCTTTATATATCATAGAATTCACAACGCTCCTTAACCCCATCACCTAGTATAATGGATACACATTGCTATGCTCTCCTGTAAATCATATATGTCAACTTGAAGTATACCCTCATAAACCCTGTTGCATAAAAGTTCTATTTTTCACGAATCACATGTGTCTCCATCTGATCAGGTACACAGTCTCTCCTATTCCAATTCTCTGCAGTATTTTATCATTCTTAAATCCCCCTTATCACGTCTTCATACAATAGAAAACTAACATTCCACTTCCCACCCCAAAATAAGAATACGATCCTCAATAAACATTCCATACAAAACCCCAGCTCAACATCACATCCTTCTTAAATCTAACTACCTAAATATAAGGTCTGCAGAATTATTCGAATTTTTTTCTATCTAAATACCTACTCATCCAATCAACCAGTTCGAAATAACACTTAATCCACTTATTCCATGCTAAACAATGACTCACTGCTGACCATCACATTATTAACTTTTACTCGACGACCTCTTCTTCTCCCTCTTCCTATGTACTTAAATTGAGAAAATGCTATGTGACACTACAGATGATATTGTTAGGCAATCGTTAATGACTAGTTACTATATATATCATAGTCAAATAGATAACTTTATCAACTATAGTAGGATGAATCGAGATAATGACAAATTGAATAAAAACATTATAACATATGGTTTATCAATAACCATGTATATGAAAGCTAAGATTTGAAGGATATGATATTTGTATTTCATAGTAAAATAGTATTTTTATGTCGGGAAATATAAAGTAGTACTATTGTATAAAGTGAAGTGGTTAGAGTGTAAAGCCGGAACGATAATAAGATTCTGCAAATACCAAGAGATTGGAGCTAACCTGGAAAGTAAATGTAATAGATGAATATGCGGATATAAGACTCAGAATGAGAGTCGACACATATGATAGAATGATTTTTAAACGTTATGCAACATAATGAGGTTATTATTGAGAGTAATATAGTCTAAGTATTATTAAGGTAGACCATGACAATAAGTACCATATATTAATAAGGTAATGATGATAAAGAGAAACTTAGGAATATATATAGAGAATTAGTTATATTTAATGCTATAAGTAATATATGCTGTATTTTTGAAAGAATGGGTTGCGAGTATGTGGGACTTAGCATAATGAAAAATATAGTATCATTGAAAGTTGTAGTTTGGATGTGAAATTCTCAATTATTTATATGAAAAATATATGATGAGAATAACATTTAAGATTCTTTTACAGAATTAAACTGTATTTAATGTTATTTATGAATCTAGCTAAACAGCGTATCAAATAGAGATTAATATTTGCGTGATGAACGTCACATCTACACCAGTCAATTAATCGTATTACGTGATACTATCGTCTTAGAACTTAGAATCAAAGTAATTGTATTATAGATAGCGAAGCTTTGTGTAAAGAATAACTGAGTGATTGAAAATGAATATTGAATGAATTAATTTAATAGCTAGTTAGATTGGGATGTTCATATCTCCTTATGTAATTGAATTTATATATTAAAAGATGTAAGCAGATATGTACAGCAAATTAATTAAAACGATTTTTTATAGATTTTGTCAAAAATTCTAACATGTCACAGGATAAATTTAACAGTAAGTAATTAAAAGATGAAAGCATATGTATTCATTTATACGAGATTATAAAATAAAGCAGATATAATCGTCACTATAGGAAAAAAGTGATTATAACCTATGACATTTAAAATATAAACAACGAATTCGATAAGTAATAATAACACTATACGATTTCATACTGCTCCAATTCAACACATACCTCGTCTCATGTTTGAGATTATTATCTTAGAGAATGCTAGTGTATAGAACAAAAAATTCCTGATTCAATTATAATATATTTTAATGAATAGAGATAATAAAAGAATATACTTTATTTAAAAAGTCTCGGTTATACCGCCTATTAATATCGTAGTCTACCCTACACCATTTTAATATTATCAGGGTATATATAATGAATCAAAAAATAATATGCCCTTGGTGCATAAGTATGAACATAGAAGTCTACAAGAAACTGATTTGGTACTATACCCATTAGAGTAAAAGTGATAATCTTTTCACATAAATTAATTTTTTTATTATGGTAGCTAAAAATAAATAAAGATCAGTAGCGTAAACTCGTTGGGTAATAAATATGAATATTATAGTACACAACTAAGGAATAATATTATTATATAAATACTATACTATAAATATATATATATATATATAATATAATATATAAAATATATATATATATATAATTATTAATATATATATATATATAGTATTAATATAATAAATAATATATATAATTATATTATATATATTAATATATATAGTATAATAGTATTTAGATCTTAATAAAAACACATATAACGAATTTATATTAATAAATTTGATGTCCGTTTAATTTGTGCTTAAAATTTGATCCATTGAAAATATTAAAATTAAATGTATTTCCCCAATATGAATTTTTCATATTAAGAAATTCATTCTATTAAAAGCTTAAAAAAGAAGTTATTTGGAGAGAAAGAAGTAATCCTGTATGTAAACACATATGATAAAACAACATCTACACTTTATTAAGAGAAAAAAATATTTGAAAAGATTTCAGGGGTATTGACGATTGATTTCAAAACCGAAATATTTTTACGATGTTGAATTCTTTATATATATTAATCTGTACCATTAAGCTTGATTAACAGTAATCTAAAGTATCAGTCCTCTATAAACGTCATCCTCTTAGAGCTATTATTTATCTATATCTTAAGTCAGTCTGTATTTAATCATTACTGAAGAAATACCATTAAAAAGCGTATCTCACCGAACAAGCACAATGTATGTTAAAATAAAAATGAAAAATAATACATGTTGCCTAATCTTACAATATCAATATAAAATTATACAAATATATCTAGCTAGAAGGTCAAAATTCAAGCTAGTTTTTACTAAACAAATAATAATATTTATAATACAATATAATCATCATCATTAGTTGTAGATATTAAAAATTAAGGAAGGTTGAGATCAGTGTTCTTTAATGCTTCAAGTACTAACTTATCCCATGTTATCCATTATAATAGTAGCTGGTTGTCCCATTATAAGATAAATTTTTATAATATTTACACAACATTTCTTGTAATAAAAATGAACCGTAAAGCGAATTCACAGCCAATATATACAAAGTCAAAATCTCTTGTTCATTCGTAACTATCATTGAATAAATTTAGTTACTATGGAGCTTTAAATGTTCTTCAAAAGTCAGAATCTTTCCTTTTCCAATATTAGTTAAAAAGAATCAAAGCTCCTCCGAGAAAGAAATCTCTCAACACATAATAACTTCAGTTCAGATTGATCTCAAGATGCTTTAATAAATAGCATAACTAACATCTTTTTAAATGCAACTCAATACTCAGTAGCGTTTTAATTCGTATCAATTGATATGTGCTAGTTTTGAAAAGCGATCTCTTTCACCTCAACTCTATCACCATATATATGCGTTACTCTGTATCTCGAAGAACAATTAAACACAGTAATACTTCCCTCGAGATCTTTATATCCTTATATACCCTTTCACTTTGTTCCGAAAAACACATACAGCATCTGATATCAGATAAATCAAAGTATATTATCACGAGTGAGTTTAGACTCTAAATTAACATATCATAAAAGACCCGTAGCAACTGTGCGAAACTCATATTATCCGACATCTAACAGCTCAGCTAACAATCAATAGTACATATGCTATAAACTCTGATTCTAGATTCTTTTGAGATTTTCGCTTTTCGTCTCGAATATTTTGAGAGCACAATACACAATGCTCTCTAGGCAACCCCTGTGTACCTGATTCAGGAATATGCTTAACAACATCCATTTATAATTAGCAAATCAGTCAATCAATTCATTATTAACTATAGAGTCATCGTAGGAGATTTGGTGAAAAAATAAAGTTATAAGATCAGACTTATATAGTCTAAAGACAATCAACCGCAACTTCCAACTCTTACTCTTATATTATATTCCATATATAACATAATAAAAATAATAATAAATTATAGCAATATATATCAATTAATAGATAGAGATAATATACAGGAATAATAATAATAAAAATTATATGATTAATCTATAACCCGATAACAAAGAAACTTAGAGTTCTGACCCTTAAATGATCATAATTAATATACAAAATTATTACTCATATCTTTTACTTATTATGTGGAAATCCTAAATATATAATGATTAATCTAATAATCAATTAAATATTATAATTAAAATAATATTGATACATCATCACAATAAAGAAATATCAAATAAATGTAATAAACACAAAGTGCAAAACAAAGGACGAAAACACTGAAAAATATAATCGAAAAATAATTAAATCAGTAATAATATAAGAGAAAGATGAAAATAGTATTAACATAATCACAAATCACTAGAAATAATTACTACATATCACTCAATGAACTACAAAATAAATTGATATAAGAACTAAAACACGTGCAAACCATAAAAGTACAATAATAACAAAGATCAGATCATCAAATAGATGGACATTAATTACCCTCAAAATTATAATAGGACATAAATTAGATCAATATCATATAGAGTAATAACCATTGATATATTTAATATTAAATGATAATAATGATATATAGGAGATTTAAGAAAGTTTAATCCGTTTTAAGATGATCTCAAGGTAATAATAATTATAATAAAAGTATTGTCAGGGAGCCTAAGGGAGATATAGAAAAATATCAGATTATAAATTTAGTTAATTTTTTAAATAAATCAAAATATAATAAATTAATAAAAAAAATAAAGAAAGATAAAATAATATAGATAAATGAACCAGCACAATAATGAAAATAAAAATACTAAAATAAAAAGCAATAGAAAATTAAATATATAATATAAAAAGATATTAATAATATTAAAATATTATATAATTAAATACAAATAATAATAATAATAATTATAAAATAAAATAATAATAATAATAATAATAATAATAATAATAATAATAAAGGATATAATAATTATTGAATAAATAAATAATTCTTTGTTTTAAATTTTGAGAAAAAATTATAATTAATATGATATAATAATAAATTAATTAAATAATAAAATTTATATTAAAAATAATTAATTATATAATAAAATAATATAATAAATTAATAATAATTTAATTTAATAATAATAATATACTACAATTATACTAGGGCGAACACCCAACAACTCCTAAAACTTTATATTAATTATTGTATCACTGCCAGAAGTATAATTTTAATGACTATAAGAGCAAATGGAGGGCAGAAACGATTTACGTCATCACTCTTACGCTATTTCTATTATAAAATATAAATATTACAAAAATATAATTATATAACATTAATCATGATAATAGAGTAATGATAATGTATATATGGAAAATTACTACACTTTATCTGATTAGATGTTAAAAACATATACAGTTAGAGATTACTGCTCTATATTAAAATTCTGTATATAACAAATTTAGACTCAACAATTCCGACATCCTACCAAGGAATGAAACATGGTGAAATAGAGATTTTTAATTCTCATGAGTATGACCATATAGAATGCAAGAATGAGATAAGACTGAGGAAATATCTGATATACAACAATGACAATAATACCAAGACTTACACGATAAAAAATTAAATAAGCCTAATACTTCTCATAACAATAAAAGCCAACGATGCAAGACAAAATTCAGGGAATTTTTTTTTATTATATAACATATATTTAGAAAAAGAAATTGCCTAAAAGAATATAATAATACATTATAAATATTATATATAATATATATTTATATAAATATATTATAATTATATATATATAATAATTATAATATATATTATAATAATATTATATATATATTATATATATCTATATATATTATATAATATAATTATATATCATACATATAACTAATATATATTTAATATTATATATATATATTAATTACTAGTATATATCATATATCGACCCGATACAACAATATAATAGCGTAATAATATTATAATATAAATATTATAATTAATATTTTATAGATTATATATGATATTAATATATAATAATAAATTCATAATATATAAATATATATATATAATTAATATATATATTAATAATTATAAATATAAACTTTATATATATAATATTTAAATAAATTAATATATATTATATATATATATATTATAATATATATATTATATATTTAAATTAATTATATATATATAAATATATACTGATATATATACTATCTGATAGTATATACATATATGAGTCATTAAACTATCTTATACTGCAAGTAGTTATTGCATAGTATTGCCTTATATATATTAAGAGTTGAAATTTTTAGATATGGTACCAGAATTCATTACTCATAAATAAAATAAGACAGCATTCAGCATTAAATCTATCTAACATGAAGTATTTGAACTTACCCCTTAGCAATGAAGCAATAGAGGCCCAGTACGTTTAATAATTCTCTCCCTATTTAGCGTAACTATCAAAGAAAATAGAATATTAGTTTAATCCTATTTTCTAATTATTTTTGAATCAAAATTCGCCATATAAACAATTATTAATATTACTAGATTGCCATTAATAATTAATTAATTGTTATATGAAAAGTTATTTAAATCAAAATCATGATGTTGAGATTACTATTGTTTCTTAATACACTTATGTTGTAAACATGAAATATGAAGAGAGAGAATTATAACATCCACAACTGCCTCTTACCTATACTAATATAAATTTAGTTACGTAAAAAATTCCACTATGATAAATGCAATTTATTTATAATATTATAGAATTGGTCTCCAAAATTCGCAAACCTACTATGTATTGAATTATTACATAAACGTCATGATTACTAATTAATTAATCCAGGTAACACCATAATAGTCATACTAACAATCACCTAGCTAAAAAGATATTAACCTCCAATAAAAGAATTTAATATAATATATCTATAATTATAATATTAATATATATTATATTATATATATTATATAATATAAATATTATATATATATATATATGATTATTTTTATAAGATCTTTTAAGAGTCTATAAAATATGTAGTCCTCAGTATTTAGACAATCTGTCATTAATTGAAAGATAAGTATAACAATATAAAATTATGTTGATAGACTTAAATAAATAATTAGTAAAACGGAATTATAAAAATAATGCATGAGGATAATAGTTTAAATATCGTTCGTATAAACATTAGAAAGAAAATAAGTATTAATACAATGATCCCGGTCCCTATAATCCATCTATTATATACTCAAATAAAAATCATCATAATATAACCATGTTAGAAATTCAAAAACGCGTGTTAGTACGTGTAGATTCAAAATAAACCCCTACCATGCACACCAGCACACAGCATAGCAGACACTAGCGACCCACAGAAGCAGTCCAACCTACGTAAAGTAGTGTACAGACTATACTCTCTACTAGGCCAGTAGTTCATCATACCTAAGCAGTTGGAAAATTTAATAATAAGAGAGTTATTTTATAATCGTAGATAATACTATATCACAACTCAGCTGTACATTCTTTATACTAGTGTATTATAAAATTACTATAAATATATTATTCCTACTACTATTAATATATAAAATTACATTACAATCTCTGACACATATACTAGTGACCCTGAGTTTGTCGCTAATCAGTCATACGATTAGTGGATCGGATAGATTGTATATACGTCGATAGGTTCCTAGTTTGAGGAGAAGGTTGAATATATTCACCACAGATAACAATTCCGCGCTTACTATTATAGTCCTTACGTGGCTTTGAGTTCGTCAAACACGTAAGCGATCATACTTCTAGTACCCAGTGCACCACCCTAAGCCTTATGATAGCTACTTAGGGGTTAAATTTTAGAATATAATTAGATAATATTAATATTAAAATATATTAATTAATATATATATATATATTAATATATACTAAGATATATATATAAATAAATATATATATATATATTATATATATATTATAATATAATATATATTATAATTATTCATCATAGATAAACCAACTGACCGGACACGGTAATACATATATAGAACAGCGGGACACTATAGATAAGAAAATTTAAGAAGAGCACGCTACAATCCTTAATTATTTAGAAATAACTCACTCATTCCCCAACTATAATAGGTTGTTATAATTTTATATGAATGGATTTTACCAATCAGAGTGATTTATTAAGTAATATCTCTATCTTAATATGACCGAAAGTTATGAAGATACAAAGTTGAGCATAGTTGTAACGCTTGAAACGTTCATAACGTAATATATTCCTGAGGACTATATCATAATGTGACTTTAGTACTTATATTTAAGTCATAATTTATACAAAACTTATTTTATAAGCACTTATTAGCTTGCAAGGTAGTCATCTGTACATATCCTAGGCCCTTTAGTATCTTTTGTCTACTTAGTTGATAATCTTATGCTGCATGCTTAAGTCAATGTTCAATGACACAGCCCTATCAGTGTCGTTGTAATGCAGCTTGTGTAGTATTTTGTCCTATCTAAGCTTGCAAGGAGACTCTTACTATTAAGCCCATTGTGGCTACATTACTGTCTCTCTTATTTTTTAGGAGATGTTCTTCATATATATTATATATATACAATATTATTTTTTTCTTTCATATATTAAATCTATACATGATATTATTATTTCTTAATATATGTATTTTAAATAATATTCCATAATTTAGAATATATATAAAATATGATATACACCCCCCACCTATCTATATATAAATATATATATATATATAGAAACTATATAATATAATATAATAATATATAATATTTTATTATAATATATAAATTATTAATAATATATATATATATAGTATATATATATATATAATTAATATATATAATAATTATATAATAAATATCATATAAATATATATTAATATATATATATATATTATATATAATTATATATTATAATAATATATATATATATATTAATATAATATATATAATCATCATTAATCATATTTCATTCAATCTACCTTCCCCCAACTTAGTAAGTCATATAACATGCACACGGAACAGAAAAGATTAGAAAATTGACACATCAAGTCTCATAATATGAAAGCTAAACTTATATTCTACTATTTGATACTACCACCTTATTAATATTAATCATATTAAATTATATAAATAATCTGACGTACCGCCAGTCAAGAATAAATCCTAACCACTATGAATAAGTGATTCCATATATACTGAAACCGCGATGGACCCGTCTACATATGAATCTTCACCAATGTATTGAGATAGTATTATAACTTGCCCAGTATGCCATCAAATCAATAAACTTCACCAAACTACCTCATGCCTTTCAACTTCCTATAATTATATGTCACCTGTCTCTATTCTACTCCCTATATGCCAATATAACTTTATCATACATCTCTATCCTCCAGAAATTACGTTTGCTGATCACATCCACTTTAATTCTTCGGTTCTCACAGCAGTACGAATTCCGATATAACACATAATCACTCACCACTACTTACAATACCATTAACGAACCGACTAAATTCAGTTTATATTCTTAGTCACATTTGACAACGGATAATTCATACTCTAAACTTATTTGGAGTACTAGTAACTTATTCTTACTCATTATTATCCCTTTTCCACCAACATAAATACTTCTACTCGACTCATTTTGTTGCGAGGGCGCATACTATATTTGGAGTACCATTAACTTGACTTCCATAAATTCAAATTTTATTTTAATATTTGAAATAGAATATTCTCTACCTTATTTGGAGTACAAATGAACATGAATTGATTCCGATTATTTTGTGGAAAAATTATTTACTTTTAACACATATATGTTTTATATGACCCATAAAAAACGAACGCAAGTACAATGGTTAACACGTACCTAACCGCGTGAGATCTGCACTCACAATATATTATAGTGTGCGAATCACTTCCAATCAAACTCCATGGCATGCTGTCGATTATTAATAGATCTTCGTTATTCTTCGACTTATATCTAAACAGAGTTTCGGAATTTTAGTTTACCAATTATATAAAATTTATTAGTAAATTTAACCCAAGTATAATATATTATATAGATATATACAAAAAAACAAATGAATGAGAAAATGAGAATAATAAAACAGATTAAAAATAATAAAAATAAATATAAAATAATAATATATAGAATAAAAATAAGAAAATAAAAAATAAAATAAACATAAAAAATTAAATAAATTAGAAATACATATAAAAAAATATATAATAATTATAGGATATACATAAAATAATAAAAATGGGATAAAATGAAACGGATAAAATAAAAAAAAAAATAATAATGTTTTTTAAATTTTAAATTATCACACATCTATTATCAATTTATTCCGACGTTGTATGATGAGTAAAATTTGGTATTTGTGTATTAGTTGAAAGCTCGCCTATAACAAATACAGTTAATATGTAAAATACTTTTTAAATTGTACGATATATCTCGTCACACGTAAGTTATATATGTAGTCAATCATATATTAATTATTTACTACTTTTATATTACAGTATTTAAGTGGTATTCCATGTATATGATTTGATATATCATTTGTTATATCCTATTAATAGATTTAGGTTCATATACTATTAGAGTTTAGTTTAATGTCTTATGAATACTATATCTTAATTTATTAAATCCTAGTTTTAATTTTACTTTTAGTGGCTATCTTTGAGGCATATAGAGCCGTATATAATTCCGCCACGAAAACGAGATACTGAATTACTAGATACCTATGGGTCTATTAAATACCAAAACATAATATGCGAGTTTTTAGTATGCAGTTCCGTTTCAATATAAAGAGTGGTATCAAACTGACATGATAACAATTAATTGAGGATAATGTAATAGTATATGAGAGTAAGAATATAATTGAATTAGGAGCATATGAGTGCAAAAAAGAATCGAAGAGTAATATCTGAAGCAAAATTAGGGAAAGCTTCTATGACATAGTATAGAGATTGAATAATAGCTTTCATATCATTAGATAGAATACATAAAGTGTGGGAACACGATTATATGTGAAAAAGCGTGTGAATAATAATAAAATAGAGTACGAAAATGATGTATATTAATTATTAAATACGGAGTAAGTAAGACAGATATAATATTAGCCATGTCATAATAATTCTAAAATGTCTATCTATAAAGCTGTTGGAAATCTTATTAGAGGGTAAGGTATGTGAGAAAAGAAGAGAAGTGCATAGGTACTCTACCTATTATATATGTGTAATAGTTTATAAAATCTCATAGTATTGTGCTGGTGGACTCTTCTTAACCTCTCACTCGATTATTATAGACGTGAATCCAAAAAAAAGATACTAGTTTAATGATTTTTGAATTTTAGTCTGGAGCACAAATAATAAAAAATAAATAAAGCCAATCTTATGAGGAAATATTAACAGAAAGAGGATAACCTATTTGTGGGTTCTTAAAAATTTCTTAGCATTAGTGGCTGTAGAGTAAGAACAAACTAGACAGCATTCTGTGCAGAGACTTGAAGCCCTGGCCTAAAATTAGGATCGTTCTGATGGAACAAAGTTGTATCTATGATTAGAGTTAGAGCTTCATGTAAGAGTATTTTTATTTATTGTGAAACATACTTTGAAATTAGGAACTGGAATTGTGTGTATATTTATAGGATATACATGTTAGTATTCTTTAGTCTTTTGAAGATGTCATTAATGGAATACAGGAAGAACATGGAAAACTTATGGTAGATCGAGCGATACACTTAAACTAGTCAAAAACAATTAAAATCCGATAATTTTTTAGTAATGAGTAAACGAAATATATTGCGTAAGACATTCTTCATCAATACAAAAATATGAGGGTAAATATGGTCATCCCCGCTAAATGAGCGAAACTAAGTAGTTAAATGATTACCATTGATGGCTAGTATTACAGCTATTATAGAGCATTACAATTCTACCAACATTGTCAGATTGATCAAAAACACTATGTAAAGCTCGAAAGGGATGGTGTTATAAGAAGAAAAAACCTTATATTATAAATATAGAAGTATCATCAAATCTTATAAATCTAAAGTAGCTTATTACACTATGGAAATGTACAAGAGAATTTGCATGACTTTATATATGTAGACATAAAGTTATCTGATATCACGCTATCTACTCTGTTCATGTGGTATAAAGGAAAAGTTGCATGATTGTACTCTCCTTAAACACGATATTAACATAATTATTGGCACTACGGCTTGTCAACTCGAAACCTCTTATGAGAGAAATGTGACGCACATTGAAGAGATATAGTGGATCTGAAGACAGATATTATCAAAGCAATTTAAAAGAGTGAAGCAGTTCGCATAACTGTTGTTTTCGTAGAGATGAAGAATGAAGAAAAACACATTAAGGTCAAAACAAATAATTGTAAAATACAAACAAAGAGCGAGAGAGGCGAGATGTGCACAATTTGCTGTTCGCATGAGTTGATGAATAGGATCCAACGCTACAGAGAGCAATATGTGTCGTTGCCTACGATACCATGTGTGAACATAAGTATCCTTAGGTTAAAGGCATTCACGAAACCTATGATTTTATGCTAAATATACAAGAAGTTATTATATGATAAATAAAGTTGATATCTATGCAGTTATAAGAATTTAGTGTATAGTAATTTTCTAATAGTAATTTAAACATCCTAATTATTACAAAAATCCTTCCTTCTTCTCCATTCTACTAAGAAAAGAAAAAGTAACTGACAGATAATTGCTTTAATGTATAATATGAGCTTCATTAGTATAGCAAATACACAAATATTAATTAATATTAAATCGTACTAAATGTTCAAATTCTGATATTAATTGTTAAAATATTATATACCGTAATAATAGAGATGTGAAATTATATATATATTAGTATAATAACATACTTTATATTAGTTATAAATATTTTTAAATTATGATATTAAATATAAGTATAAAGTATAAATAACTATTTATATTATATATCTCATATATATATTTATATAATATATATAATATATATTAATATATATAATATATATATAATATATATATATATTATCTAATATAACTATAATATCTATATATATATTAAATAATATATATATATATATTATATTATATATATATATATATATTGCTAACAGTATCTAATTAATAATATATACTTTGTACTTCGTACTCTGATATCACATTATTAACTTATTACTTTTGTATATCATTGACCAAAATTTACATATGTGAGGGAGATACTGTACCGGTACTATAGACTTCGATCATTATGTTAAGGTTACTCGGCCGATACATTCCCTGTAGCTAATGTTATTCTCACAATATAATCCGCCTTTACATACTCTCTGTAAACCCACTAATGCTTACTTGTATAATAAATTTCTGTATACATATATAATATAAAAAGGTGGTAATTATATATTTTGAAGTGTTTCCTCCACACTAATAGATCTGTCACATACTATAATTGTATAACTCTTATAACATTATAACTCCTCATTATCGAGTATAATGCTAAACATATAATTTATATTTATAGAATAAAGTCAGATATATATATAGTAATATAAAATAAAATTAAAAAAATTTATAAGTAAATATTATATATAAATGATTAGAATCATATATTAACATATATTAGTTAAAGTTCCAATGATGTATATTAATCAAAACAGTTTTATAAAAAATACATGGATATTAGATATTCGCTCGAGACAAAAATATGATAAAATATTAAAAGATGCGAGACAAACATAGAATTAAGGAATAAACGACAATCATACCTATATGATCTTTGATATCGAAATAATTTGAAATTGAAAACATTGTAAAAATACGACATTTTTATATTTAATATAAATTATGATGTCGAAATCTGTGAAAGTGAACTTAAGTACAATGTAAAATCATAAGAATAAGAAGGATAAGAAATTTAAAAACGAAACAAAGCATAAATAAACATTCGATAAATCCTTTTAATGATAAAAAGAAATAAATGAACCAATACTGATCAAAAATAATCCCAAAATTTGCAAATGAAATGTATCCCTCAAAAAAATTATAAAATTGAGAAAATAAATTTTAATGAGGCAACAACTATTATATTGTCAAATTAAAATAATAGAGAAAATAAATTTTATAGGAATAACTATTATATTGTCAAAAGAGTAAGAAATTTCAAATTTTATGTATTGCTTTCAGAGAGGAATGTATAATTTTGGGTATGTAATCTTTTTAGCCTGTCTCAAGTCACTTGTTATAACAACCAATTGGAATCAGCTCTTTGACTTGGAATAAATATAAAGATAACAACTCGGAGTCATCAGCACAAACATCAATTCCCTTTGCAGTACTGAATATAATAGATAAGCTGAACTCCAAGACCTATTGTGTCAGACGTATTCACAGTTCAATCCAAATTTGCGAAAAGTATAGATCGATAAGAAGTATAAATAACTAATAGTTATATCACTTCATCTTATATTAATACTCTTCGATGATTTGTCTATATACTCAAAACGACTAACACGAACACCAACTTAAGTAAAAATATTCGCTTAGACTATATAATTATCGAAATATATACTAAAAATGCCTATTGTAACGTATCCATAATAGAGACAACTAATCTAGTTTTCATTTATTATTTCGTTATGAAATATTACTTTATACTAAAAGCATATATATTACAGAGCATATATAAAAAGCTATAACGAGGATAATAGAATAATATTATAATAGCCTAAAGTAATAACCTTACAGAATATAATAATATAGATAGATATAAATACTAATATTTATGGCATACATTAATTTACGATACGTGATCAGTGAAATTTCTTGTCCTTGAGGTCAAATTTTAGCTGAGGCTACGGTGTTCTTTCTTCTCCTCTCATCTCCTCTCATTCCATTCTTTCGACCGTCCTCGCGCTTCGTTCTTCCTTACAATCAACTTTCCTATCTACCGCTACACGTCCCTCTCTCCCTCTCTACTCTATAAAACTATATGTAGTACATAGAGTATAATAATATACATTTTACTATATACAACTAGGTATTTCTATACGTATATAGCATATATATATATATATAATATTAAGAGTACTATATAACAATAAATGTATATCATATATAATAATATATAAACTTACTGAAATAATATATATTTAACATATATATAAAATATATAAACCTAAAAATATATACTACATATTACATATATACATAATACATATAATATAACACATATATAGTATATTAATAAATTATACTAGGAATATCTATAATACTATAATACAATATATACTATATAATAATACTATAAAGAATTATTAATAGTAATATAATATATAAATCACTCTAATTCATTTCAGTTTCAGGTATTTTCTTTAATTTTTTTATTGTTTAGCTAAGTTAAGTTATAAGGATCATTACGTAAGTAATCCTACACCGAATATTAATCTTAACTAACTTAACTTAACTAACCACACAACCTAAACAAAAAAAATTAAAAAAACACCTATCGCTTATTTTAATTAATTGATGATCTTTAAAATTCTGGTTTATTCCCAAGTCAATGATATACTATAGCTATATATCTACTATATATATTATAATACTAATAATATATATATATAATATATCATATCTATCCTATATATATACGATAATTTATACTATACCTATATTATCTATATATAATATTATATATATATATAATATATATATCTATATAAATACTATTAATTAGTAGTACGGATGTACAATCTTTATATCATCTACGTGCGTGCATGTCTCTCATTCACACTCATCTTCTCGCGATGCGGAATGCTTTCACCTCCTACAATTACTACATGCTCTACCTTCATCTCTACTTACTCTCTTCTACTCTATCAGTTTTCTCTTCTGCCTGTATAATACTTCTATTACTTCTTTTCTACTATTACTCTATCCTCTCTCTTAACTCTCGACTTACTTCTCTCATCTATCTATGCTCTCTTCTATCTTCTTCTACTCTCTCTTTCATCCTCTATCTTCACTATATACT